>FR990097.1:5820000-6037500 GCA_905404275.2 Hedya salicella | reverse complement strand
GTCATATGAACTGTGTCATAATATAATGTAATCCTACCGAGTTCAGTCTCTTAGGAATTGTCTCGATGACTATCGACGGATGTGTAAAGAAAAATACTGTACATAAAAGCTTACAATTTTTTTTTGACAGAAACTTATTTTATTTCCAGGATTGGTTTGATTTTTATGAGTTGCGTGATGCCGACTGCAGCGTGTGCTCGTCGCTTCCCTACGAATTTCATTTGTTTATTACTAGCTGTAAGTCGCTCAATATTCAGTTTACTGCATCTTTACACCTTGTTTCTTAAGGCTCCGTACTATAGGGTGCCGCGGGACCCTATTTCCAGGACTCAGCTGTATTCAAACGTTCAGTATTCTAATGGCAAAAAATAATAAAAAAGTTGCAAAATAAAGTTAAAAAACCTTAACGGTCGTTGTTAACGAGACGGTTTCTCCCCGAAACCGTGCCTAGGCAGGCCCGGCGCAAAGCCTTTCGTTAACAACGGCCCTAGGAGTCCCTATACATATAAGAAACGTCGTTTTTCAGAAGCCAACGGCATTAGTTAAAAGGGGCATTTGACTAGAATGCTGGGTACCAGAAGCGTGGCGACAGAAAACTTATTAGGGAAGCCGAAGGGTATTCATTAACTCATATTTAAAGAAAAAGGTGGTTATAAGCCTTTCCTTGGGCAACCCAGTGGGAATCGGCTTATATGGACGCTATGCCACTGCTGGGTACCCACGTGACACAATACCTGTGATACTTCTAGCAGTGGGCTAGGGAGACGATTTTGGTACGCTTATATTTCATAATGTAGCTACCGAAGCCATCACGTGTTCGACAATGTTCATATTCTGGTGGAATGCTCCAAAAAACGATTATCTACCATCTACATCATTATTATCAGTATCACCACCATTATCTCCTCCTGTGTTCCGTTACCTTATACCCTTTCCATCATTACCATCTTTAACACCTCAAACATCTTCATCACCACTACATCCAAGCTCTCCGTTATTGTCATTGCTAATCATATCACTTTGATCACAGTGTAACCTGTTTTATTTCAGCTGATATTCGAGTCTCTATTTTGCGCCGTAATCACGTGCATATACAAAACTCATATCATAATACAGGCACTGATAGCGACGCTTGTTGTTGTGGGAGTCTGCGTCATATTGGCCTGTACTAGTGTGAGTTACTCTTATTTCAAACGTATTCTAAGATTTCTTTAGCCCAGAAGATAAATACATAGCAGAGGATATTGTCACAAGGACTGGAAGAACATCGATCGGTAAATAGCATTCTTCGGAGCCAAGAGGCCGCCACCAGGCTGGTTGTCCAAGGTATCGCTGGAGATAAAAAAGAGCACATTGGGTAGCACACCGCAGACCAGATAATCGTCCCAGAAATCGCTGGGAGCACGTGGTTGAGGCAGGGTCATTTTTGAAACAGTTGGATAGCAAGAAACTGTGTAAATTTAAACTTACACGATTTATACATATTTATTTGTTCCTAGGTCTTGGATATTTTTTTATTAGAAGATAAGATAAAAAAAAATTCACGAAAATATAAGGAATACTGAAGAAACAATGTACATAATGTCAAAACAAAATAAAATAATAACAGAAAACAATAAGAAAATATCCTGATGAGATAAGATGATATACATATATATATATTTATTTTTTAATTTATACATTCAGGCGCTATTTTGCGCGGTTTCATATTAGATTAATGGATGTGCTCACATGCGCATATTTTGACATGCGCATGCACAATTTACTGTCACATCTAACCAAGGCGGTATACTCTTACTTGCCAGAATTTCATTTGCCCGAATATCATCTGCACTACTCATCAACGGCCATAAAGTTGTTTCTCATAATTTCATATGCCATACTCATTGTTTACCATATTAATCATATGCCAGAATTTTTGTTTCCCGTAATATCAATTTCAATAATCTAATTTTCCATAATCATTGTAATCCATAACAATCACATGCCATAATGTCATTTGCCATCCATCTTAATTGTTCGAATTGTACAAAATGGAAAATGGGTCCGAAACCGAAAACTGTAGTTTAGGTTAGGTTTGTATTGTGACCAAGTATAGCGGAGCGAGCGAAGCAAGCGGAGCGTTAAAATGCTTGCATGATTTGCTTGCAACTGCGACAAAATGGAAAATGGGTTCAAAACCGAAAACTGTAGGTAAGGTTAGGTTTTTATTGTGACCAAGTATAGCGGAGCGAGCGAAGCGAGCGGAGCGTCAAAATGCTTACATGCTTTGCTTGCAACTGCGACAAAATGAAAAATGGGTCCAAACCGAAAACTGTAGGTTAGGTTAGGTTTGTATTGTGACCAAGTATAGCGGAGCGTCAAAATGCTTGCATGCTTGCTTGCTTGCGTGCTTTGCTTACAACTATGACAAAATGGAAAATGGGTTCAAAACTGATAACTGTAGGTTAGGTTAGGTTTGTATTGGGCCAATACTCGCAAACAGCGAACTTTTGCTCGAGTATGTAAACAATTGACAATAAATATCAGTTGCAAAATCCACTGCATACCCACCAACGTGTTAAAAACACTTACCGACACCGCAATACTGAACAATTTTCGAGCGCCTGCAGAAATGTAATAGCAGGATGAATTCGGAAAGAAACAGTATTTAGTATGACGTTTGAATATTCTATGAAATTATAAGAGTAAGTTAAATAATTTATCTAGTAAATGAAGCATTCGGACCACTGAAATTCGGGCAAATGAAACACGAGCAAATGAATTTTATTGCATATGTATGTCGGGCAAACAATAGATAACCAACCAAGACACTATTTTGCAGAAAAGTAACGGAACTATAATCTATTAGTCATATGTTTATTTTCTAAATTACAATTTATCTATATACTTATATTTCGTATATTGTAGCCTTGGTAGCCTAGCTTGGTAGTCTGGAACTAGGTCCATTTGTCTAAGATTGTCCCTGATATTCGTTTATTGTCACAATAATACGACACTTAACTGCAGTGTGCAATTTAAATCAAAAGAGATGGTTGTGACGTTTTACAGAGCTTTGAATTCAAATTTGATTCATGTTTACTTGTACAATTTTCCGGCCCATGACGACGATCATATATACCCAAGCCCAAGCCATTGAAATGTAGACCTTCATCTTCCGGTATCTCATAAAACTTTCTTTTCAGTTCGACTTTACGAAGCTGATATTGTACGTGATAGCCATCGGAGTTGCGTTCAGCGTTCTGAGTATTATCATCATGATTTCCATGCTGGTCTTCGACTTATACTCGAAACCACTCATGATTGCCCTTGTTTTTGGCTTGACTCTGTTATCTGTTGTGGTACGTATACCATTATCTATACTTACTTACTTAAGCTGGTGCGGTGAACCAAAAGAGGCCTTTGACACGAGAGAACGCCACTCTTGCCTTTTCTGCGCCACTTCACGCGAATCGGATTCTCCGACGGCGGTCAGATCTTTGCACGCTTCATCGGTCCAAAGGTATTTGGGGCCACCATACCATGAATGGTATAGATAACTATTATAAAATTGTAAAGTTTAATTGGCCGTACAGTAAAGGAAATTGAAACACGTATCTTTTTCGGTTGTACATTGTTTTATCGATAAACTTTTCAACGAATAGTTCATTTCGTCGATGTATCATTTCATTGAAAGTATTTTTCTCTGAAACCATTAATCATTTGGAATCGTTATAAAACAAACCTAACAGGCTACTACGATGATGATCTTTTCAAGAATCGTGAAAATTGTATGGATCCAGGGGAAAAAGTTGTCGATGAAATGAAAATTCTATGAAATAAAGCATTCTAACGGTTGTCGATGAAATGGAAGGATATCTTTTTCGCTCTTGTCATAATGATAAACAGGTACGTGTTTCAGTTACCCTTACTGTACATTGAGGATATTTTCAGAAAAAATATGAGACGAGCTATTTGAAGGTCACTGAAAAATATATTTGTTTTGTATGTATATGTCGCAGGGAAATAGCCAAAACAGACATTTGAACAAATCTCTAAGAGATAAGTATGACCAAATCACGCAGGATGTTAAAATGGCGAATCCATTTTATAATTAGCCTAGAAAAAGTCAGTCATTTGATCCAATCCCTGAATCTGTTTAGTGAAATGATGAAATCTGCTGAAAATTGCAACTGGTTTTTTTCATTAACATCGTGCGTGATTGGGTCATTTATTTATTTATTTCATTTATTTATTTATTTATAAATATATTTACGCAGCATTACAGTACATGACCAATACACTGTGAAATTAGGGTACATTAACAAAATTAAATACTAGATATCCTGTTATCCATCTTCTCACAGAATCTCAGACATTCCTTAAAAACAGCCGTCCATCGCCATGCAAGAAGGTCACACTGTGGCGCATATACTAGAAGCGCGTTAAGCAGCGCGAGGGCACGAAGGAGCGGCGAGTTCATATGCGAGACGGTGCGCGCTGGTGGAACTGCCAATAGGGGGCGCAAACGCGGTCTTAGGGTAATCCTGGGGACTTCGGGAACAAATAATTTCACCAGCTGTTCCACCAGTTCTGGACATTCCGAGTCACCACGCAATATGCGACAAGCAACACTGAGCATGTTAACGTTACGTCTCACCTCCAAAGAGTTAAATCCTAATGTGCCTACTAAAAATTTCGTATGGTACATAAAAGGATAATATCCGTATACTTTTTTGTAAAGTATTCTCAAGAAAGCTTTCTGGACCTTTTCTAGAAGCAAGATGTAGGTTTTTTCATGAGGGTTCCAAACAATGGCAGAGGCTTCCAACTTACTTCGCCCCAGAGCGTTATAAAGCACCTTTATTGCCCCAGGATCGTAAAAATCTTTAACGTTGCGTATTACGAATCCAAGTCTACAGAAACTGCCAGCAGCGAGCTCTCTGATATGGTCGTGAAAAGTAAGACGAGTGTCAATGATAACGCCGAGATCCTTTACCGAAAAGACTCCATTAATAGTTTCAGATCCTAGCTCATATTGGACCATGAATTGGAACACCAGAACGAGTAAAGAAACAGACATAACATTTAGCCGTATTAAAAAGAAGCTTGTTGTCCACACTCCACCGATAAACTGAGGTGTCCTTCTGCAACGACTAACAGTCTTCAGATCGCTCAACCCCGTATACTAATTTAAGATCGTCAGCATAAAGAAGAGATCTTGCGTTCATAACTACAGATTCAAGGTCATTTACCATGATCCCAAACAGGATAGGCACTAGTATCGATCCTTGACTGACTCCGGAACGTGTGTGATACGGGGCTGAGACGAAATGACCATGCTTGACTTATTGCCTTCGGTCGCGTAGATAACTGGCAATGAATTTAAGTAAACTTTAGGTGAAACCAATTTTATCAAGTTTGAGTAGCAGCACATCTTTATCTGCACGACATCCACATCCACCAAAATAGCCTTGTCAAGGTGCTCCGATATGATGTTAGCAAGGATGAGAAGATTCGTATTTACCGAGCAATTCACTCTGAAGTCACATAGAAATGGTTTTAACTGTACAGACAATGCTCGGTGGATTATGGACTCAAACATTTTAGCAAGTGTCGAGAGAATAGCAATAGGCCTATACTTCTCTACATTGGTAACATCACTTGTCTTTGGGATTGGCCTTACTCTAGTTATTTTCCATTGTTTAGGATATTTACCGATGGAGAGTGCCAAATTAAACAAGAAAAGTATAGGAGTCTTTAAAAAGTCTGCACATCCTTTTACAATATACGCAGGCAAGTAATCAGGCCATAACGCGCCGTTAGGTTTAAGATATTTAATGGCTGATTCCACCTCCTCTGCGGTTACTTTATTTAAAAATATATAGTCATATTCCTTAGAGATTTGTTCAAATCTCTGTTTTGGCCATTTCCCTGTGACATATATATAAAACCGAAGATGGTTATAGGATACTTTGACACCCGAGCAAGAATTATGGTTATTAACTTTTTTCTCCTCCGCGAACGACGTTACAGTTCTAGCAGGAAAAGTCCGTGATAGTCCAGGTCATAGTTTGTTTTAATGTTGCTAAAAACCTGACACATGATTATTAAATGTTTATTTATAATTAAACTCTTATACAAAAAATATAATACAAATTCTAATATTAGATTTACCTTTAAAAAAATGTTATTTTTATGACATCCCTCGCTTGTGTGAGAGCCAAAACAAACATTTTATTTCGTTCCTGAGTTCGGGGTTTGATGGCCATAACAATGATTTTACATACCTTTGGTTTATTTTTTGTAAAATGGTTGGCCGTACCTTACGAGGAGCACCCACGGACGACGCAAAGCGAACTGAACAGTAACTAGCGACACCAACAACAACAACCACAACAACCAACAACAGTTCCAATAATTATTTGAATGGTCAATCTCGCCCTTATTGCCAACTACCCCGGAATTATCCTAAGTAATATTTGTTTCAGACGCTCATAATCGATCTACAGATGGTTCTGGGGGGCAGGTCTATAGAGCTGAGTGAGGAAGACTATGCGCTGGGAGCCTATATGCTATATACATCCGTGATAGATGTGTTTATAAAGATGGTCATACTGATGCAACTTACTGAATCCTAGGTACAATCGACTACAAGGAGATGTATCCACTTTTTCACTGTATTGAATAGGGAGGATTGAATAAAAAGATATACATATGTAAAAAAAGTTTTTTTTGACATGATAACGTCTTATAAATCGATGAACGCCGGCTGCACGCACGAAAAAGCATGACTCATTGTCACGTTCCGCCTGAGCCGAGCGTGCAAGAGAGAGCGCGGAGCAAGCGATAGAGGCACGACCGGCCTAAGCGTTCGGCTTGTGAATTCATAAAAGTATGCAATTTTTCATCAATGTTTTCTTATGATGTTATCACGTAAAATTATCGTCCGTAATCCAACTTTACAGACAACCAAATTTTTTTTATAAATACTACGACGCAAAAATATAGTTTTTTTATCTTGTAGGTAGTACGTTTCAATGAAGGAAAAAATATTAGTACTTTACTTTTAACGGTCAAAATCAGAAAATGTGCTCGTTTCTCCATACACTTGTGTGACTTCAGTTTCTTGTGTTGGGTGGGGCGTTTTAACGCACAGCCGTTAAGCCTGACTTTGAATCTCGATTTAACGATTCTAGTGTTTAATTTTCCATGGGTATCATGACTATCATTTTTCAGTCATAAGAAACCGGGTCGTTTGGTATGTTTGAAAAAAATATCCATCTACCGTATTGTAGTAAGCACAGAGCGGAATTTATCATGTCAAAAATCAGATAGGTTCATAATAAAGTTTATTATGTTTTGCTTAAATGTGAATTTGAGGTCTATTTGTGTTCAATAAATAAAGATACACTTGGTAAATTTAACTAATGGGCAATCAATATATAAGGTATAATTTAATATAATGTATTTATGATTGTATGATTAGATTGTAAGTTTATTTAACATTTGCATGCCAGAATTGTTGGCGAGATATGCGTGCCTTATTGTCAAATTTATACCATCACAACTAATGTCATGTCTCAAGCAAAATAAACATTCATTTAAATTTTTTCAAGTTCATTTTCATAAAATTCAACGTTCCAACGGTATTCAAGTTTGACTTTTGCCATGAAAGATTCCGCCTTCTAGTATTAAGGTTTAAAAGTGGATGTATCTCTTTGTAGTCGACTCTACGAATAGGTAAGTTACTTTTAGCAATAAACAAATCTGAAAATTCATATCTTAGACACAATACCCTGACCCTGACTTAAAAAAAGAGTATAAAGCATTAGAGTGACACAGACTTTTTAATAACGCTAAGGTGCGTCCACATTTGTATCATTTGCCCTATCAGATCTTCGTTCCGTGGCATGATCGCATGTCACGATCACATGTTTGGACGTTGCGCCGATGCGATCGCTCGAAATCCGTGTTGTTACGCGTATCACACACTTAATATCGGACGAGTGCGGCATGATTGGGGCGCCAGCAGTGAGCGTCTAAGCAGCGCGATACGCAGTCATGCCACGGCACGGTGATCTGATATGGGCAAATGATACAAGTGTGGACGCACCTCTATGTGATTTTTTAATCGTAAAGTGATTTTTGATATATGTATAAAATAAGTTACCTATTTATTGTTCATTAAAAGTTGTAATACAGAAATATCTTGGCTTTTATTTCATTACTTATACTCTACTAGCTTCTACCCGCGACTTCGTCGGCCTTAAACTCGTTTATCAATCAATCAATCAATCAAAATATTCTTTATTCAAGTAGGCCTAGTTGCAAGCACTTTCGAAATGTCAGTTACATGAGAGTGAATGTTTGCTGGGAGACATACAATATGATCCAACATTTGCTGCAAGGATTAGGGAAACCCAGAAAAACCTAATCAGTCCATTTAACTTAAGTATAATATTATTGATAAAATCATCATTTTAAAAATTCAAATAATAAAGATAAATCCCAAAAGGATTGTCAATAAAAAAGAAAAAAAAAATAATCTAGAATGTGTCTAGAATAAAATTCTAAATGTCAAGAGTATATAAAGCAATTAACATTAAAATAATAATAATACCTTAGGTATTCGTTAAAATAATTATACATATACCTACATGACGCTGTAATTTACAGTAATCCCACGCGGCTTTATCATTCATGTAGTCTTGTGTGCTATAATAAGCTTCAGAAAATAATTTTCGTTTCACAATATGTTTGAATTTACCAATAGACAACTCACTTATGCTGCTAGGAAGTTTATTATAAAACCTCACACAGTTACCCATGAATGATCTCCTTATTTTATGGAGCCTAGTAGCAGGGACTGCGAGCTTATGCTTATTTCTAGTATTAAAATTATGTACATCACAGTTCTTCCTCAAGTGGGTAATATTTTTATGTACATACATAATATTCTCATAAGTGTATTGACAATGCACTGTCATTATATTAATGTCCTTAAACTTATCTCTAAGCGAGTTTCTATGGTTCATTTTATAAATCGTACGAACAGCCCGTTTCTGCAGAACAAATATAGTATTAATGTCGGAAGCACTGCCCCATAGTAAGATGCCATACGACATAATACTGTGGAAATAACTGAAATACACTAATCGACCCGTTATCACGTCTGTTAATTGACGAATCTTACTTACTGCAAAAGCTGCAGAACTCAGTCTATTCGAGAGATTAGCAATATGGGGACCCCATTGGAGCTTAGAATCTAATGTTATACCGAGAAAGACTCACCTTTAACAATAACGCTTGCTTGCTCGTGTTTTACATTACTCGTGACAAACTTAACACATTTAGTCTATATCGCCGATAATAGTGTTTTTCCGCGATGAAAAGTAGCCTATGTCCTTCCCCTGGACTCAAATTTCATTCCAAATTCCGGTTTAAGCGTGAAGAGGTAACAGATAGACAGACAGACACACTTTCACATTTATAATACTAGCTGTTGCCCGCGACTTCGTCCGTGTAGTGATGCAATTTATAGCTTACAAAGTTTCACCACCTTTGTCGTTCCAAAAAAGGGATGAAATTTGACATAGTATAGCCTATGTCCTATTCTGATGTATAAGGTAGTACATACATACTTTCACGTTTATAATATAGTAAGGATAAGGATAAGGATTACTTATCCTAAAGGATGTCACGAGTACAGTCAGATACGTTTTCGGTCAGATGCGATATTGGTCCGTGACGTCAAACGCCAGTTACTGTTTTAACTAGATTACCTATCAGTCAGGTCATTTATTCACCAGCATCGCTTTCCATCAGGCCTGTTTATTGCCAGATTTGTTGAGTGTCAGGATGGCGGTTGTACATCAACAAATGGAGCTGCAGTATACTTCAGAAACTAGCAACGTGCCAAATGTGCGCCAAAATTGGAGCAATGTGCTCTTTAAATTCGAGAAATATTTAAGAAATAAATGACGCTCGCCATCCTGACGTCAGGTTGGCGGGCGCACTAACTCCTGACGAAAACCGCAGCTCCATTTGTTGATGTACACCCACCATCCTGACACTCACCAGATTTGCTTTTCGTCAAATCCTTTATTCGTCATGTTTCGTCTGCCAGAATCGTTTCTCGTCAGATACCTAATGTTATTCTTTAGATCTTATTATTCGCCAGATTTGTTTAACTGACCGTTGGGTTTTCCGTCGGATTAGCTTTCAGACATACACGCTACTCGTCAGAGACCATATTACATAATTAGGTACTTATACATAATTTTCAGGGGTTTATTGTAAAACTAGGCATTCTTACACCATTTATATTTGTAAGTGTCTGTTTCTCGTTAGCTTAGAACTCTTTGTCCTTGGTCTCACGACACGATTGGCTAAGTTGATTGTAAAGCGGCGTGCAAAGCTGGAGGTCCTGGCTTCAAATTCCAACAGGGGAAAATATTTGGTGTGATGAGCTCAAAGATTTGTTCCTTGGGTCATAGGTATTTTCTATCTATTTAAGTTTATATTTAGCTGACCAAGCTACATCCAAAATATTTGATTAATTGTTATTTTCTTTAGAAATATACATATAAACAAAAAATACTCACAGACTGACAATTTACCGTATAAACTAATCGGAGATTTCACGATTACTTTAACAGAGGGGAATGTATTCGTGGCGACTCCATTAGTGAAAAGCTTTAAGGTTTGAGGCCACAAATCTGAATACACATGATTTGCCTTTAAAAGATAACTAACATCTAAACTCTAAAATCTCAAACATTTAATTAAATTTGTGAATCACAAAGTAAATCGAGATATCTTTCGAAAAATAACGGTGATTAACCAACAATGGGGCTGGAGAGAGACAAAAGATATGAGAAATGACTCGGGATACATCTACAGCGCGAAAAGTCGTTTGTTAGCAGGTCATTTAGTCTAAAAGAATGCGACAAGGTTGCTAAGGCTGTTGATACTGAAAAGCCTGTAAAAAAAGTTGCCGGTCGTTTTTGAGCTTTGTCACAGTAACTCAACTCTGCATTAGATTGGTGTTTATCAATTTCGTATACAATATTTTCCATAAAATAGTGTACATTCGCGTTATTTTACACTATTGTATGCTAAGTGTACATTTGAACCACATTACATAAAGTAAGTATCCCTTTAATGTTAACGGAATGGTGGCCGCTTTCAGATGAGAGAAGTGCCTGGCGTCCGTTGGCTCGTTGGGTGGACGACATTCGTAAGGTTGCGGGTCACTCCTGGATGAGATTGGCTCGGGACCGGTCCCGGTGCGGGTCCCTATCCCGGGATAGGTGGCGTGCACGAAGAGAGGCCTATGCTCAGCAGTGGGCGATAAAGGGCTGATATGATGATGATGGTGATGAAGTATCCGTAATTTTGTATTTTGTGCAATATATTAATAAAAAAATATCGACCTGGAATGTAAAAAAAATAATATATATTTTGTTATATTTACGAGTATATTGTCTTAGGTGCATCAAATATTTTTATCAGAATTTTGGAAAAGGATTTTGTACAGTAGCCATCCCAGGGAGTTCACTTTCGAGATAAAATACGTTTTATTCAATAGGTATTTTGTTCATTTAAAAATAGTAAATCCCATCAAATATTCGTGATGATTGTATCGTAATGTAGTCCTATTGGCTCCGTGCACGAGTTCAGCTCCACAACTTTGTTTGCTCTGATGTTTTGACATTTAATCGCGACGTTGTGACAAAGTATTATTATAATATAAAATTATCTATTAATTTATTTCCAATATTACTGTGATACCTTAATTTGGGTGGAGATGTGAAATCTATTTTCGTCATTCAAATCTAATGGGGTAAGTAAAATTAATTCAAAAAATGTGTCGTATTTTGAATATGTCAGGGTTTGTTTACTTAATTATTAGTTGTAGTTTTACTGTAAAACAAGAAGCTTACTGTAGTGGTTTAATTCAATAATAATAAACATAGTGTATAATTGTTCCTGCATCTATGGTGATTAATTAAATATTGTTTTCAGATCGAAATGAGTAACTGACAATTCGAAAGTGCTTGTATCTAAGCCTACTTGAATAAAGGATATTTTGATTTGATTTGATTTGATTTGAGTATTATTTTAAGAACGGTTTATTCAAACTAGGTAACCAAGTCTGTCAAGATTACTTTGAGATATGAGAGATAACAGCGTCAACATTAGTTTTACTTGTGGCCACTATGAGCGCTGCGATCGAGTATATTACACCTAGTACTTCGCACCCAGCGAATACTGCTTTTGAGTATTCAGAGGCTCAATATGAGTAGGTAAAAATGAAATTCTGAGGAGAATCGCGCCTTTAATGGCAGGCAATGATAGCTTAATAGATCCAATTATACTAGAAATGAAAACGGCCATGAGAGCGCATTTCATTGATCTCCTATAGAGACAATATTTTATCAAGAAATAATCGTTAACTTGTAAAAAAACTAACACACCTTAACAAAAGTTGATAATAGAAAATTACTGAACCAATTAGCTTGAATGATAACCGATCTTCGATACTTGTGAAAAGTCTCTTTTTTTAGAAAAAAATGCTAAATGAAAATCGGTTTATAATCCTTGTAAACGGACACACAATCACAATACTAAATAGTTTCTTCTGTTTATGCGATTATTACTCATTTAAATAAAACAATTTAACGGATTATATCGCGTATAATCCGTTAAATTGTTTTATTTAAACACAATACTAACTTATAACTCCCCTCTTCTTCGTCTGGGACAATTTCAACGAAGGGAACTTTGATAGCCCATGATTAAGTAACACGTTTAATTATTCATCGACATCTCTTTGAAAAACAAGTAAAGCCGTAACTTGCTTCACGTCACGGCCCTGGCCAGTTGCGGATTTTTAGTGGTTGGTTGGTACACGGTTTGTATCAATTTATTTTAATAGCAAGGATCTATCTTTGACAACAGACGTCATTGAATGTCATCAATGGGGATGTTGACTGTACTCAAATAATCATAAATTTTTTCAATGAGTAATAATCGCGGAAACAGAAGAAAAAACTTTGAGTTCAATACCTTACGTGTATCTTGTTTTATGAGCCTTTAAAAATAGGTGGAAAAGTCCATTTTTAAAGTAGGAAAATATTAATAAATAATAATACCATTGAATAACCCATGAAATGTATGGTAACTTTTGTTATAAAACCGTTTGGATTAACGCAAGTTTTAACATAGCTGCGGAACAAAGTTATTGATTTCCCCATATAAGGTAGGAAGGTGTGACGTCACGCCTTCCTAGGGTTTAGTTAGGAGCGTTTTTGGGAAAGTCCAAAAATGCGATTCTAACGTTGTTGTATCTCGTGGAGTTTTTATTTCATAGAAGTAGTTTCTTCACCAGTGTTTCTATTATTTATAGGTCTTTATATAATATACCACAGAAAAAAGTTGTCAACATTCCTATTCAAACAATGAGAATACAAGACTAAATAATTATTCTTCTTTGCTGCTGCACCAGCTTCTAAATCGACACATTGCTGATAATCTCCGTCATTTTCAGAATAAATTATATAAATGGCCGAATAATGTGTTGCCTGACGTATTTTCCGAGTTCTCCTTTCAGCTGCTTTCAAAAACTCACTATTAATTTTCAAATGTGCAATTTTAAATACTGAGTTGAAACATTCATTTCTTTTCTGCATCGAACTTTTAACTTCATTAACACTCTCGTCCGAGGGTCCCTATGATGATCCACAAAACTGCTTGTCAGGAGTCCATGCTCACACTATGGAGGCACGTCCTCATACTAGTACACTAGTAGGTACTCACTTGGACTCGATATACTGTGTGATCGTTTGGTAAGGGGACAGTCAAACTCTTAGGGTCTATTCAGACGTACCACAACTACAGCATAACCACAACCACACCACATCGACAACCACGTGGTCGGGCGATTATTTATATAAAAATAAATAGTTTTATTCACACGCACCACATTTCGACATCTAACGCAACCGTGTGGTCGGTCCGACCATATCAAAGCAAATGCAAGAAGCTGCAGTGCAACTATTTATCTACCACTGCCTCACCACTTTTTTCCACTCCGTTGTGGTGTGATTGTCGTCCATTGAATAAATCATGAAATATGCGTACGACCAATTTGCCCCACAAAAATTTACCGAACAATAAACGACTCGCTCGTACGAATCAAAATTGCACCTAGGTGACCTGTAAAATAACCTCAAAGCTCTTCTTTTCAATATTAAGACGCCGTGGTTTATTTTCTTTGTCCCGCCCGCCATTCAATCACAGATACAATCGCTTACTCCTAAGCACACATAGTTTCCCTTAATGGAGATTAAAAAAACGGTTCCACGCATCGAAAGAGTGGCAAAAGGGAACCGTGTTAAGTAAATGGGATCCGGACAAGCAATAAGCTCAAATAGATTGCCATTCCGTTCCTTTTCCATTTGCGATTGTCGGGTATTTCGCATAATCACCGGGTGAGGGCATGGTGAGGCCATAAATTATGGTGACTGATGGATCAGCGGGGATTCGTTTGTAAACTAAACGATCGGGCTGTTTTGGCAATGCTGGATACAATGCTGCAATGCATTGTTATTAATTTGGCACATATTCCTACTCTCATAGAATTAATAATGGAGTAAATATAAGTATCATGCCAGAAAATATAATTATAGTTACCTAACAATGCAAGTACAAAAAGGGTTTTGCCTTTGATGTTATCGTAAGCCGTGCGTATAACAAAGTATGAGAGAGACAGCGAATTACACGCTAGTAGGATATCAAGCCATTTTTGCAACAAATTTGCAGCGCTCAAAAATTAAACGTTCGTGATTTACGCAAAATGAGCGTCAATCTAATAAGCGTAGCGCTGAAAGTAGGGCTTTTCCAAAATCCAAAATTCGAATTTTGTATCTTGCTGTCTCTCTCGCTATCGTGTTAAACTGTGTTTGAGAGAGTGGGACGGGACCATACGAACTTAAAATTACGAACTTCGGAGATGCCCCTGTTGTACGGTCTTCTTAATCTTAATCTAAAAAAATCTTAGCTTAATTATACATTGTGAGGGGGGTATAACTATGTTCATATTGGTATTTTCCAATGTACTCGGTATTAGCAGTTTTTTTTTCTAAATAAGTGTATACTAGTTGAAATAAAACGGGTGGTCCACCCGTGACCACTGACCATGGAAAGCTGAAAAGCCGAAACGTCGGGAACTCAAAATGAGATAAAATCCGTTAAATTGATTTATTTCAATGAGTAATAATCGCGGAAACAGAAGAAAATATTATGTATACCAGTTGTTTTTTATTATAAGTAATTTAATTATCTTTTTGTAATTCTTATTTAAGAAGCTGTTAAGATTTATGTTTAGGCCTACTGGAGCTGGCTTATTCATTTCTATTGATTGAAGCTCCTTCAATAAAAAACCGGCCAAGTGCGAGTCGGACTCACGCACCGAGGGTTCTGTACAAAATATACACTACAAACGGCCGTATCTATGAAAATGCAGTTTTAGCAGTGCCCTACTCCTAAGCAAAATGTATACGGTGTTCGATCATTTTATATTGATTACCAAAGACAGACAGACATAAAATTATACTGTTTTTAGTATTTGTTGTTACAGCGGCCTCGGAAATGCATCATCTTAAAAATTTCAACTATCTAGCTATCACGGTTCAGGAGATACAGCCTGGTGTAAGACGGACAGACAGACAGACAGTCAGCGGAGTCTTAGTAATGGGGTCCTGTTTTACCTTTTGGGTACGGATCCCTAATATAAAAAGAAAATTTCGCAATTCTATTTTGTACACTAAAGTACTAATTTTAAATGCTCAAAACTCATAACGTCCAATAAACTTCACGAACTATTCCACCTTAAATACCTACTAAAAATCTTTACGAATGTCTTTTACTGCTGTCTTGTATAAACCAAGACTTTTCTACGCGTCATGCATTATGGATAACTTATTTTGTGGCTTACATAGATGTTATAACGACAAAATATGAAAATTTCAACAAGAAAGATACATTACATTGATTCAAATTTATAATCCCAAGATCTGCACTATGGAACGAAATTATTATAGTACAATCGTACGTGAAGCTATTGAAATTAAGAAACACCGAAATTTCAACCGGAAAGACGGTTTAAAACTTTCATCTTCGTGGAATCCAGTTATAAGTAAATGTAAACAGCATCAAACATCATCCGATAAAGTGCCAGTGGCCATGTCGTGAGTGTGGTTTGTCGGTATAATAACAACCTTAGTGTTCAAATGAATATAATAAGATAATAAGACTAAGCGCAGGTAGATTGGAAAACTCGCGCGGCTAGAAGATGTTGATACCCGCCTTTCCAGTTCCTTCGAGACCATGGACGTAACGCGACGTCCGGAATGTCGAAGAAGAATAATGTATCTTCTTTTGTGATAAAAGAAGATACATTATTTATACGTGAACATTTTCTTAAAACCATAAACCCTGTGCAAGAGTCAGAATGTATGAATAGTTTATTTTTAAGTCGAGTGGTTTTTAGATATATTTTTTAATCTTCTACGAGTATATGACATTTGTGCAGTTTGCTCGCCTATATACTTGTTTACTTTAGTCTATATACATTAGTAAGAAAATTAAAAAGTCATGATATTGACAGCTAACTTTTTAATTTCTCTTACTTATCTTTATAAGACCAAAGTATTAATGTATACATCAGGAGGTTAAAAAAATTATGTCTAAAAAACAACACTATATGGTTGATACCATAGTCTATTGACGCTTTTATCTAAAGGCGCTTTTATTAAGTCCCCTACGAAAAACAGAGGGGTGTTACGTGGCTTCATCAAGAATGTTCTTTGCTTTATTTCAAGAAAACTGGTTTAGCCGTTTGAGTATTATTACAGTAGGACCACAAATATAAGTTACGACGATGTACCTGCGCAGAAAGCATTTTTTGAAAACAGATTAACCAATCATAAGGCAGCGCGTTTGCGCGGGTAAAATCTTCAACGGCCATTGGCCAACATTTTACGTGCGACGCCGGCGCCCGCCATTTTGTCTGGCGCCGCGTCAGTTAGTCGCCATGAGCGAGAGCACGAGTTTTCCTGTCATTGCATATGTACCGTACGTATAGTGCAACAAGGTCTTTATTGAATTGTTCACACGTTCGGTTTCGTTCGGTACTTGTTAGCACTCATCGGCATGGCCGAAGATTGCCAATCTAACTTATATTCGTGGTACTACTGTACCTTTCTTCTAGACGTGTTGGGCATTTCCAGTTTATCGACTACATGTTCTTAAATAGTAGTCCAGATGTTACGTACTGTTTTCTGCACAGTATTCCGGATTCAATGGGACTTTAACAGGAATTTTGAGGTTAGACTACAAGTAATTTGAGTTTTCGACCTCGAGATTAACATAGACATGATGGTAACAAATAGTTATGCTATTGTTTACATTTTAAGAAAATTTTTCTTTCTTTGATCGGCTATATCGTCGTTAATATTGAACCTAAAAATATGGTTCTCCAACGAACTTTTAATGTTCTTCATTTTTGTCTTTCAACATGGTATCAAAATATGCTTAGTTTAAGAAATATGAGTCAAAAACTAAAAAGTCAAAAAATGTTGAAGTATTTGCTCCCTCCAAGTTACCTCAGGGCCTCGAGTACGTAGTCTTTCTAGTGTACGCCCAAAACAATCTCTTAAAGTTCCATTAACTTCGGAATACTTACCAACTATATAGCATCACCCTATAAACGCTATAATCTATGTTAGTGTATACTCGTACATAAGATACAAACGGTATGTGTGTGTAATCAGTATACACACCTTCCTACCTTAAATGGGATTTGCACTGGTCGAATAACTTTCTTTGAAATTGATGCTCATCTATACCTTACTATATCCGTGGTCGCGTAGGTGGAACGTAATAGGCCCTGACATATCGCTGACTGAATCGTTTCCTGGCACGTTATTACTTGGCTTGTTTATAAATAATTCCTTCACGAAATTCACTTTGAAACGACATGCGAAATTTGCTGGGGAACGTTAGATATCCTACAGCGTGATTTACTCTATGTTATCTTTCATTACTGGGTGCCGTAGGATTGATTGTAAGAGTATTAAGCCACATCATGACGTTATAAATAACTTTAAAATGAGCCGTTTAATAGGAAATAAAAAATATACGTCATTTCATTACCAACAACTCGGGATAACATGGAAACAGAGATAGGATGTAATGTTCTTTCAAAAATATTACTATGTATAAGTACCTTATAAGTACAGCATATATATATTATATATAATTCCATATATTTTGCGTATACTTAACTGGATACAAACTTACAACAATTGAGTCCATGCCATTAAAAGAGCTAACAGTTGCTTTTATTTTTTTAATAAGTACCCAACGAAAAAATGGTTTTTATAAGTTACACGTGTGTGTATCTGTGTCTGTCTGAATTGGTCAATTTATTTTTTACGTCATTTAAAGTGAATCGGAGTATCTAAGTCAAACCTAATAAGGAGTATGTCCTTGAAAGAATTTGGAGTTAAGTCTCTGTTCGTCTCCCATTTTACCTTTAACTAACCACAAAGTCCATGTAAAACAATATAATACAAAATAAGTTTTATAATAGCGACTTTGACTAATACCATTTACTATACAGGGCTAGACTAAACGGAGATTACTCGTCGGTGCTTTGTGGCGCGCCGCAAACACTCCGCGCCGCTGGGAGCCGACCGTTGCCAGTGCTGACCTAAACCTAGTCTTTTCTATTAGCACTTGTGTAATTTAGAAAATAGTGGTTAATGTTTATTGTAAGAAAACTACCGTGAAACTCGGACTTTACAATATATATATATATATATATACTAGCTTTTGCCCGCGACTTCGTCATCGTATAGCTCGAATTTAAAAAATCCTTCTTTAGTGCGCCTCTACATACATCTCTAACGGAATATGTGTTTCAATTCTCGTATTTCTACCGTCGACACTTTAGGCTATGCATTATCTGTCAATAGTTATAAGTCACCTTACTTTGATATATACCTGTAATTTGAAAAAAAACAGATGTTGGACAATTGAGATTGAACTATTGATAATATTGAACATGAGGTAGGTTTTGAAGTTTTTCTTTTTATACCACATTAACAGACCCGACCAAGCTTCGTGAAGAGCTTGCTCTCGAGCAAGCCACGTAAAACTGGCCGTGCGAGAAGCAGTCCCCCTAAGAGTCCTGTTGTTTTCAGTGACTAACCTTGAGACTTAAGGGGGAGCTGCAGCCTTTTAAATGCGAATGGGTATTCCGAGGGTATAAATGGTATCCGGGGTATGTACACAGATTCACCTTGAGCACAGCCACTAATTACGATGGCTTCTATAACGTTTTTATGTGAGGCTTTCACATGCAGCCTGGTTCCATTGCACAACTTCGGCTGATTCTCATTTCACAGCAACATTACCCGAGCACCTATTTTTAAGATAAGTATGTGATAAGGTAGGCCGGGTGGGTTAAGTGCATTTAAAAACTCTACGCGATAGTTTATGGCATCATCCGTGTTCACTACAGATCGATTCTACTTGTATTCGTATTCTGAACCTTCAAACGACTTCAATAAAATGTTATTAATAACGGAAGCCTGGTCGTTCTTAGGTATCCGAATTGCTCATTCACACAACCACTCTATGGACTTGCTGTGTAGATTTTGAACATCTGGGTAAATTTTAGAGATGAGGTTGTCAACGGTCCGCATAACTAAGGCGAGATTCGATGGAAGTGTAATCCTTCCCTCAGTTTCGGGATATTCTTCATTTCCTAATTTACGAAGAAGGTCGGAGAATTTCCCTGCGCAAATATCGCCCTTGAGTGAATTTTTTTGATTATAGGCCAAATATTTGAAGCCTTAACGCAAGTTTTAACTTGATCAGCTCGAGTTCCCTTCGTTAATACGGACAGAGTCTGACAAAAGTCTCCAGCTAACAACATAGTGACTCCACCCATCATAACTTCATTCCCTCTAATATCTTTTAAAGTTCTATTCAGCACTTCACAACACCCTTTATGTGCCTTTGTACTGTCGCCCCAGACTGAAACCCCTTATTTCACCCTTTTCAGGGATGAATTTCCAAGAATGATGACATTATATTTCTTAGTTTTAAATGAGGAGACTATACGTGAAATATTGTAACAGTTACTCAAATTATTACAGGTTTTTAGTACCAACTTTCAACCCAATTGCACCCCGTTCATGAATTTCCAAAAATGCTGAAATCAGTTTTCTTAGTTTTTTATAAAGAGTCTATACGCGAAATATTATAACAGTTACTCAAATAAATACAGATTTTCTATACAAACTTGCAACCCCAATTCAACAACGTTAAGGGATGAATTTCCAAAAATGCTCAAATTGGTTTTCTTAGTTTGAAATGAAGAGTTTATACCCGAAATATAATAACAGTTACTCAATTAATTACAGATTTTCAATACAAACTTTCAACCCCAATTTAACCCCGTTAGGAGATGAATTTTCAAAAATCCGTACTTGTTTCTTGCCTACCTTATAAATTGTGACTACTGAGAAAATTTCAAGTCTCTAAGTTCAGTAGTTTCGGCTCTGCGTTGATATGTCAGTCAGGACTTGTCCTTTTATATATCCTATACCTTATAACACAATCGTACTAACTGTTTGAGAAAAATGCTTGTAATTAGTACGTGTAGTACGTGAGTGCACAAATACGTAAAGTTGAAATTCCATGGGCAAAAATATTGTAATTAGTTCGAGTGTGAACTAAGGTATCGATATAAAGATAAATAACGCCATCCAGCTACGCAAACAGGTACTAACGTGTCATCTTGGTTTCAAAGCAATTATTTCTTTACAATTCTTCGGAATAAAAATTTCAGATTTAACAAAAAGTGATGATTTTCCATTTATTGTTAAAAATAATTCGTTTTATGTATTTATCTTACTTATAAACCATATTTTTGTAACAGAATGTTTATCATTCAGAGATGATCGCAAGTCCGAAATGTACAATGGGCTATTATCCGGCTATATTAAGATATACTCTTATTGGTATGATATTTCATAAACGGAAGGTGTGTTCTTTGCTTAATCGTGTAGGTAGTATTACTGTTGCTAGGTTACCAATTGTTTATTCATGATTTAGAAATAAAATTGTTACAATGCAGGAATAAACGCTAATGTCACAATAAACAAAAGGTCATATTTTTCCATTTATTGTTAAAAAATACCCTTTTGTCCTTTTCTGATATCTAAGCTATATTACTGCAGAATTTTACGCAAATCTGTTTTGTAGTTTTTGCATTTATCGCGGATAAGGGTATTTCTCCGAGATAAAAAGTAGCCTATGTCCTTCCCCTGGACTCAAACTATCTCCATGCCAAATTTCATTCCAATCGGTTCAGCGGTTTAAGCGTGAAGAGGCAACAGACAGACAGACAGACAGACAGACACTTTCACATTTATAATATTAGTATGGATAACAACAATACGTACAATACAATGCAATACAGTAGTACTTTTTCTATCTATCCCTCGTATAATTCGCCACAGGATGCGATCTTGCGCAGACCGCAGCTACCGACTCCTCGCGAACCTTACGAGGTCATCTGTCCACCTAGTCAGGCGCCGTCCTACGTTTCGCTTTCCTTTGACTTTATTGCACACCAAAAGAAAAAAAAAACATACAACCGAGTTGAGAACCTCCTCCTTTTTTGAAGTCGGTTAAAAATAACATGAATCACTTAAATCTAAAACAGTATGAGAAATGGTAAACAAAAATTATGTTGAGTAATGTTCACTGACTTATTCTTGAGTTTGAGTGATGACCGCGTACAGGACCCCAACAAGATGGACAGGTGATTTGCTGAAGATCACGGGAAACCGTTGGGTAAGAGTGGCGCACGACTGGTTGTTATAGAAATCTTTGGGGGAGGCCTTAATTCAGCAGAGGACGTCTTTGGGATGATATGATGACGAGGATGATTCTTGAACACCTAGTCGCCAGTCCATATATCGTCTCCTTTTTGTTTCCATCTTAATCTAAGAAGACAACTTTCCGATTTGTTTTCAAACTGTCCTGCGAGATTCTTAGATTCAAGCACTCTCGCTATCTACGGCGATATAACATGTCCGATCGCCATTTCTAAAATCCTTTCCAATTCCGAGCTACTTTCGAAAACTGAAGTCTGACTCGCCCCCGCTTCGCTAGCCACAATGCTCGCAACATTAAACATATGTTCTGTCGCTACACCGCACCGGGTCCTTACGTTCGCTTTCGACTTTCGCAAAAGAGCCATTACGGCGATCGAGAGGAGCGAACATGTCAAACATTGTTTCGAGAGGGCTTGATGATTTTCCGATGGAATTTTAATGACGGTCTCGTTTCGTATATTTCGATTGTAAATGCTGGGTTTATTTTTTGAGTGGAAATTTTATAAAAATGGGGTTGTGGAGAAATATTTTAGGATAATATGAGCAAAGTTGTTTTTGCGGAAATTCGAGAACGTTAGCTTCATCCACGGGATTTCTCCTGACTTAGGCTAACCGTGTCGAAAATAGACACCCAAATAAGATTTGTTTATAATGCTGAATAGAATAAACATTATTTCCAATAGTGATAAAAAACAATTGTATTTATTATTTGGCGAAATACGTGCTTAGTGTTGTTTTTTCAAATCAGCTATGAGACTCCATTTATTAGGAATAAGTATCAGCTAAAGCTACATGGCATTTTCAGATGTGTTAAAAAAAGATGACGAAATTCGTGGAAAAATAAAAAAATGTAAATTGGGAAATGCGTAGAATAATTTGTTCACATAAACCTTTTTCACCCTCCCGTTTTGTTCAGAATAATCAAGTGATTTTCGTGCACCTTTCGAAACATGATTCACATTTACTTAATTTCCTTCGACAATCGCCAAAATCTTTAAGTTCTCAATACTGCAGAAAAAGAAAGGTGTTATAAGTTTGATGTGAGTATCTCTGTGTCTGTGTATCTGTGTATCTGTCTATGGTATAGTAGCTCTTTAACAGAATCAGAATCAGTCATTTGTTTGCTAAACCTGTGAGGTACATACCTAGGTCTTATATCTGATTACAGAGCTACATGTTTCGTCACACAGCCATGCAAATACTTTATGTTATTTGTGTCGCATGCACAGATTATTTATGGATTTGTAGTAATGTCATCATTTAAATACATCATTTAACAGATGAAGCGATTATGGTTTATAATTGATTTTGTTTTTGAAAGGTGATTTTTTTGTTTTCGCACTCGACCGCCTTCAGTTCATCCCTAGTATAGACACGTGAAGTAGTGTTACATGTTCCAGATCACAGGTCAAATTATATTGGTCCGTCAAGTAGGTTGTCAAAACTGAAATAAGAAAACGATACCAAAGGCAAGACCTATGAAATCGAATAGTTTATACGTGTCTAGAGGTCATATTAAATAAATAAATATTAGGGACAATCTTACACAAATCGACCTAGTCCCAGACTATGCAAAGCTGTGCTAGGGATGCTAGGCGACGATATACATAATATATGGATAAATTATAATACTTAAATACGTAGAAAATATCCAAGACCCAGGAACAAACATTTCCGGCCGGGATTCGAACCCGGAACCGTCAGCTTCGCAGGCTGTTGTGCATCCCACTGAGCCAAACGTGTCGTCAATATTATAATAGCGACGTTCCGTTAACATTACCTGGTTAGGGTTATGTAGCCACTATGGCAAAACTGAAACCCTTATTTTTTTTCGTTTATTTAGTTTCCTCATGTCCGTCCGGTCGTTTCTGTGCCCCCTCCCCCCCCCCCATTTTTTTAACCTTATTTCCTGAAAAACTGCGCTTTTCAATAAAAGGACGTAAGTGACGTAGAAATATGCTCTTTTACTAGTGCACTTTTTCATATCGTATTTTTAGTGCACTTTATTGTATGAACGGCTGCAAATGCATCGTGTTTTTTTTATCTTTTTATCTATACTTGTTCAGTCTTAAAACAGCTAAGAATGCACTCAGTGCAAAGTTGCAATGTAAGCTTAGTTACGTTGCAACTTAATAAAAATAAACAGCAGACTCGAATGAAATAAAGTCTCTTCTGTATAGAGCCGTGGTCGCCTGCCACCGCCACTAGTAATAAAAGCTGGAAGGACAAAGGACGGGTCTGAAAGTGGAACAATTCATAACGTTCTGAGGCAAAATTATACGAGTTGGTCGTAATGTTGAATTTACTGGCTTAAATATAATTTTCTATTTACTATGCTTAGAATGAAACTAGAAGGTGCTCGCAACTTCGTTCGCGGAAGAAAAAATTAGTCATAACCCTCGTTTTTACGTCGGGTAAAAAGTATCCTATTACCATCTGTGGATGCCCAGCTATGGCATCGACGCCAAAATAAGATTAATTGTACCTATATAATGTACAGATTGAGTAGAAAAACGGTTACTGGTAAGAGTTGTAGGTAAATTGAAGTTTACTTCATAGTGTTTTTTAATAAAGTTTTTATTGTAAAAACTATAATCGTACTAAAAGCTGCCCGCAACTTCGTTCGCGGAGAAGAAAAAGTCATATCATAACCCTCTTTATTACTTAAGGGTAGTCGGGTAAAAAGTATCCTACAAACATCTGTGGATGCCCAGCTACCCGTGTACCTAAAGGTGCGTCCACACTTGTATCATTTGCTCGTATCCGATCACCGTGCCGTGACATGACTGCGTATCGCGCTGCTTGGACGCTCACTGTCGGCGCGCCGATCATGCCGCACTCTTCCGATATAAGTGTGTGATACGCGTAGCAAATGGATTTCGAGCGATCGGATCGGCGCATCGTCCAATCGCGTGATCGTGACACGCGATCATGCCACGAGACGATGATCTGACACGGGCAAATGATACAAATGTAGACGCACCTTTAAATAGTTAAAATCAGGATGAAAAAGTGTATTATAGAGAAGAGAAGGAGTGTCAATGATATTAATCATTATTATTTTAGCTGCTAATTCCTTTGTTCTTAAGTTTAGGTTTAGGTACAACCTAAAATGAAACAAACCTACAAGAAATAACGTTACCGCAACAATATGTCTTGTATCGTCCGAATAAGTCGGCTCCCTTTGTAGTGCCCAGAATTCGTTGTGGAACTTTATTACTCTTACAAATCTGCTTACCGGTCCCTCAGAAGGGCCGGTAATACCCTTGTTGGCATCGGTAAATACCTGCCCGTTATTCCCCCTTGTGGATAAGTTCTTGAATCATAATAAATGAAAACACATCATCGAGTAAAAAAAAACTTGCATATCGTTCAAAAGTGCACAATTCTAGCTTCAGTGCCGTTAAATAGTCTTAAATACTTACGTAAATTTTGATTTAATAAAAATACAAACAGATGATCAAAAACTATATGTATATCCAGATATCTATCTATACATATAATATACATATAATAAAGTTGAAGAGGGTCGAAAGTCTGTACATGGAAGATATTCGAAAAAAAATTGGCCGGGGATACTTAAAAACGATAACAGAACACGTTCCAACAGTTTTTAGAATTTTTGTTTGTTTGTCTGTTTATCTGTTTGTCTGTTTGTCTATTTATTTGTACGCGCATCACGTGAAAACGGCTGAACAGATCTTGATGCAAACTTTACTAATCGGTCGAAAAAATCCCGGGCCAGGCTATAAAAATTCAACCCTTAAAATGGGGGGTAGCCACTACATTTGATTGAGTTAAGTTTGCACCTAAATCTTATCGCGCTACTTAGGAAGGAGGTGCAAACTTCTCTCAAACATGTGTTACGAGCCCACGAGTTTCGAGTACCTTGCTAAACTAACAGGTGGCGCTAAAATTAATACCTTTTTGCCAAATCCATACTCATATTATAAATGCGAAAGTGTGTCTGTCTGTCTGTCTGTTACCTCTTAACGCTTAAACCGTTGAACCGATGTTGATGAAATTTGGTATAGAGATAGTTTCAGTCCCGGGTTTGAGGCTACTTTCTATCCCGGAAAAATATCCTTATCCGCGATAAACGAATTTAAGGCGCACGAAGTCGCGGGCAAAAGCTAGTACTATTATAAAGTTGTAAAAATGAAATGTCTGTAAGTTGAAGATATTTTCAAAAAATATATACTGATACGGACTGTTTGAAGGTCACAGAAACGGAAAATATTTTATTTTTATTTTTTGTAGGTATGTTTGTATGTGTCGTTGTGGCTTCATCACGCCAAATCGGCTAAACAGATTTCAACAATGTTTGGTACACGGGTAGCTGGGTACCTCCGGCTGGTTATAGGATACTGTTTATCCGACTATGCTAAAGAAAAAAAGAGGGGTTATGACTTTTCGTCCTCTGCGAATGAGGCGCAGAAAAGGGGTTTTTTCATCAGCGTAATTGGGTAAAATGTATGCTATAACCATCTTTTGAAAACCTACCCAAGTAACAAAATTTGGTACTATAAAAGTCCTGGGAACGTTTCTGGTTGTGCTAAATAGTGTTAATGATTAGCACTATAACGGTGTTGTAAATGTTTACAGAACCCCAAAGAGGCCCTAGTTTTATCACTGATTTATTCTATAAACATTACATAAAGGCTCACCCGGTGATAAATCAGCTCTGTAGTTGAAGTATAAAAGTGTCGTAAAACGATTTTTGGTACTAATATAGTGTTGTAAGCAACTATCATGTCACTAATTAGCACTATAAAAGTAAACAAAACATGCTTATAGTGCTATTCAGCACCGTAAACGATTCCAGTGCTCTTTTTTATCACACCTGCTCCTGCGCTATATTGTTAACAAATATCGCTAAGTCATTTATGTTTTATTTCATTCGCCATTTTTGCTTAAGTGACATATGTTATGTAGGTAATAAAAGGACGCACTAAATAACATTCGTGGACCGTAACTCAGTCGGTACTTTCACTTGCGAAAATAATTGTATTGATAAAATCGTTATGCTGATTTCAAATTTGACAATGCCCCTTCATTATTTACGTGTTTTAATTAAATTGTAATTAATAAAATAAGGACTTGTCCCGACTGCGGCTGCTATAGTACACATAGGCTCCAGCCGTGCTGCTAATGTGCTATTACGGCAGAAAACAGCAGCCATATTTTAACAGATTAGGGTTCCATTGTCCAAATATAAAATAGTGAAGTCAAAATATATTTATTTGATTGGAGTTATATTAAATGCACAATGGGGCATAATTGGAGATGTGGTAAATGTGTTACCACACCAATTCTAAATCTGTTGGCTTTCTTTCTCCGGAATATATCCCGATCACAAAAGGAGGTAGCTTTATTTTTCATAAATATAACACAAAATTGGCCATATCTGTTGTTTTGAGCTGCGATAAAGGGGTAGTGTCCTCACTCTCATATTCGTCATCATTATTACTGGTTTGACAAGAAATTACTTTATTCCTACAGCCCTATTGTGGTACAAAACAAATATTTTGTGCAGAACCACGTGCTATATTTATTGGGCTCGCTTGACCAGTATGAAACCTTTTATGAAATACTAGTGATATATTTGATACTGAAAAGCTAGTATAGATCTAAGTAGTCATATAATTATTATTTTTAGTGCTATTATGTCACGCTTTAGTCTCGTAACAGTAACACAAACTCACTTATAGAAGATATTATGCTATTGAGAATTTAAGTTATTTAGTAACTTTACCAGGTAACTTATAGTACTATTTGATACTATAAAAGAGTTTTAATGACTTTTACAGAACTCTAGCCCCATAGCGGTGTTGAGGGAGCTTTTATGAAGCTAAAACGTTACGTAATGGGTGTGCAAAGTCCTTTTATAGTGCAGACTCATTCTGTAATAGTGTTTTCGGTACTGCTACAATACTAGTACTATAAAAGTTATTTTGACGCATTATTAGTGCAGCATAGGTACATAAGAGTGTCAGTAAAGTCGTCTATAGTATTATATAGTACTATAATTGCTTTTTGCACATCTATTACAGTGCAACACTTTAAAGATTTGTATGGTTCTTTAAGTGTTCTAAGAGCTACATTATAGAACTTAAATGTTCTTTAATCTTATAGAACCATAACGCTCTGTTAAAAACCTTTATAGTACAAGCACAATGGTTACCATTATAGGCCTACTATGTCACTGTTTGGTGATATAATGCACTAGTTATAGAACCTTTTGTTACTTGGGTAGCTACCCGTGTACGATAAATAGTTGAAATCCATTTTGTCAATTTGCCGTGATGAAGCCACACCGACACATAAAAACACAAAAATATCTACATTATTATAAAATTGTATAATGAAATGTCTGTACATTGAAGATATTATATTTAAAAAAAAAAATATTGTAACGGAAACAGACTATTTGGAGGTCACTAAAACAAAAAATATTTTTATAATCGGCCTAACAGATTTCAACAAAATTTGGTACACGGGTAGCTGTGTATCTCTAGATAGTTATAGGATACTTTTTACTCGACTACTCTGACGAAAAAAAGAAGGGTTATGACTTTTTCTCCTCTGCGAACGTAGGTCCGGGCACCTTCTAGTATATATACTAAAAAGTGCCTATATATATTTAAATTTTACAGCTTTATAGTAGTATAGAATAGATAGATGATTTCGTCGTTTGTGTAACGTGAGCTAGCGCGAGTACATATCCGATTCACTATATTGAGACATAAATAATTAATTACACACCCGGTCCTTCGGGCTCCGATCAATCTATTTCATTCGATTAGAGAACAAGGCCTTCCGAAATTTATCTCTTTCGCTCCGAATTAGCGGTCGGATAACATGGGAAATGTATGCTGTCTGAATGCAGTCACTCAAGCTGATCAATATTTAGAACCAGTTTCACCACGTTCTAACAGAGTTATCAGCTGATTAACGGCTGTTTACGCCGCTCAAATGGTCGCCATTGACAGTTTTTCTGTCCCTCGTTAATAACTAGGAAATATGGATGAATTATTATTTTTGCCTTGATAAAAGCTCATTCATGTAACAGTACAGAAACATATTTTTTTGAATAACTTTAAATATAACCAACATATAAGCCTTCAAACATTTCATTCTATCTCTTTCTAGCAAAACAGAATTTAATATGGAGTTTATATGGCTGTAGTGTACTATGACGTAAAATTACATGTCGGACCTCTCTGTCAAATCGCTGTCTAATTAGTAATCTAAAATGCCTATATATAATGCGTATTTCTTGGCCGATTTTAATTTTATTTCACTTTTTCAAATATTTTGGTACCTATACTGAATGTATACCATATTCTGTTAAGAAAAGCGATATAAAAAAAATGATGCATGTACCCTATGAAGACCTATAGGTACATTTTTATTTTTACTTCTAAATTGTTTTGCCAATAAAAATAAAACACTTCCATTTTGTTTTATAATATACGCAATAAAATTGTGTGTTGTGCAAGTAGGTATTTATTTACTCGACATATTTTATTATTAGTGACCCCTCCAAAATTTCAGGCTGCGCCCGCGCCTAGATGATACTAAGGAGCCTGTCTCTATGACCACCTTCCGGCTCCTAGAACGCTCGAATATCTATTAAATATATATTTGTAAAGCGGTCATAACACAACCATAGGACCAGTACGATTTATGTAAAATTGTCGCCTAAAATATTTTTTTCGTTCTACCTAAGGCTTTTACAAATTATTGCATTTCATAGTGCGGGATTTCGTATCAGTTTTGAGCACCCTTATTTTATGATTAAAAGTATCAATGCTCTGATATCTAGTAAAGCCTATAATCAAACTCCCAGCTGCCCATCATAGATACTTTTTGAGCTAGACTTTTTTAAGTGCGCGCTCAATTACCTCTTAAAAACGTGTTTGTATTTTATTTCCTAAAGTAACGTCAATGACGCCTTAATTTCTTTTGAATTAAGTTTTAGGGACTGTTATTTATTATTGATAAAAATACAGTGTATCCGTAATAAAACAACTGTCCTAGAACGTAATATTTTATATTTATTTATCTGTTTAGAAATTGTGGTGCCATATTTTTTTTGAAGGATTTAGAATAAGTGCACTTATAAGGCCTGAAATTTTCAATTTTTCATCTGGTAGGACTACGAATTTATGGCATTTTAAGTTTTCGTGCTATTTCTATGGAAATAGGGTTGCCGCATTTGAAATTTAAATAATAATTTCAGTTATTTTTTACAAAACAAATTTAACGAAGTTTTTAGGCTGCTTTACTAAAAAGGGTAAAATATAAAATTAATTTCTGAGTTACGTATATGTTTTTATATCTTATTTCGATGTGTCCAGGCATACTGACTTAAGTATCCAGGCATGTGTACTTAAGTCTATGTATGCCTGAATACTTAAACGAGGAGGCTGACTGTATGTACTATTCTTTATTCTGTGTACATGCAAGAGTGACCTAAAGTGTATAATAAAATAACTCGTACTTATTTTTAAGCTGGCATCCCAAAAGAAGGTCGAGCGAAGTCGTGTCATCAAAATTACATTACCAAGTTCGATGGAGAGCGATCGAGGCGAGATTTCATTAGCGTTAAGGCGCAGGTGGGACGAGAGAGGGCAAAATGACAATCTACACATTTTTTTGCATTCTTTAAAACTGGCGAAGAGCGAGTCGGACACACTAAGAAACGTTCTGTACTCTGTACGGGTGCCTGTGCCTGCAAGACAATGGACATATACATTTTCATTTTCATATGACCGAAAATAAGGGAGAGCGGGATTAAAAGTGCCAGGGATAAGTTGTTTCGATGAAAATAGGAACGCAACTAAACGGAGCCATTCATATGATGTTGGTATATCACGAAACGTTATGACACTATGCCGTTGCAGGAGTCGTTTTAATTGCTCCTGTGAACTCTCTGGTTGACTCAATATACGTTTAAACACCACTATTACAAAAAACTTAATTTATTAGGCAAAAACTATACATATGACATGAAAACTCTGATTTTTTACTGATAACTGTTGATAATAAATAATCACATAGTTTGACGAACTAAAAAACACTCTTTTAGCGTGTGCGAACTGAGAATTATTTTTTGAAGCATAAGTTTGTATTTAAAACGACGGAACAACCAGCCCCGTAGCGTGGTTAGTTGTTCCGTTCCGATTAATCTCATAAATAATGTTATGGAAAAAAAAACTGTTTCACGATGCACAAAACAATATCACTTTTCACAAACCTGAATAATCTTTATTTAAATATGTGCGTAAGCCACACAATGTATACACTTTTTTCATAGATCAATTTGGTACTTTATGAAAATCAGCACAGTTAGCCCCGCTCTCCCCTACTTTTGGTAGAATTTTCTAATAGTGTTACTGCTAGCGTTTCCTGGAATATTTATTTCATTATAGACGATGCCTCGGTCGCCGTGGATAAAAAGTCATAATCCCTCTTTTTTACAGCGTACTCGGATAAAAGTATCCTGTAACCATCTTTGAATTCCCAGCTACCCGTGTACCAAAAGAAGTTGAAATATGTTTAGCCGTTTTAAAGGTGCGTCCACATTTGTATCATTTGCTCGTATCAGATCATCGTCGCGTGGCATGATCGCGTGTCACGATCACGCGTTTGGACGTTGCGCCGATCCGATCGCTCGAAATCCATTTGCTACGCGTATCACACACTTATATCGGAAGAGTGCGGCATGATCGGCGCGCCGACAGTGACCGTCTAAGCAGCGCGATACGCAGTCATGCCACGGCACGGTGATCGGATACGAGCAAATGATACAAGTATGGACGCACCTTTAGGTGATGGAGCCACAACGACACATAAACGTACTAAAAAAATATTTTTCGATACAGTGAACTCTAAATAGTTCGTTACGATATTTTTTGCGAAAATATATTCAATGTACAGACATTTAATTTTTACAACTTTATAATAGTCGGTATAGATATCGTAATTTCTTGGAAGCACTTTTAGTACTACCTTTAAAGTAACATTAACCTAATAGAATAAACGGTTGTACGGTCGGCCAAGAAATTCTACCACTTTTCGATTCTTTTTGTATAATAAATAAGGTTCAAAAGTTGTTGATTAATTTCTTGTCCGCCCGTACCTTATTTTATCAAATGTGTCATCAAATACTTCATTTCATCGACACATAACATGGAAAGCATTTTTCTCTGAAACCGTTAATATCCTGGGATTATTATAAAACAAACCTAACCTAACCTACTGATTATCTTTTAAAAAAATATGAATATTGTACGGTTTCTGGAGAAAAAGTTGTTTGTCGATGAAATGGAAGGACAGCAGAATAAACCTTTCGTCCCATAGAGTGGAAGCAGGAGCTCCGCGAAGCGGGATTCTGATGATTTGATGGCCGCCGGGTCGAATTTTCTCCCCTTACATTATTATGTTTTTTGACTTAATAAGTGTTGAGTGGTATATGAAATAAGGAATATATTAAGTGTTGTTATAAGAAAGCAAATATATGTATACGATGTGATTTTATGCCATTAGATTATTGTCTTTAGTGATTAATTATATTCATTGAAATTATACTTCAAGCTATTGGATACTGTGAACATTATAAGTACCATCTGTGTTTCTATGAAATATTGTACACCTTTTGAATACTACTGTACGTGCTTAAATTTTAATTGTTTTATTTCAATTTTTGTTGAGCCATAGTATGGTTTTTCTGGGTTTCCCTAATCCTTGCAACAAATGTTGGATCATATTGTATGTTTCCCAGCAAAGACTTCTCTCATTGTAACTGACACTTCGAAAGTGCTTGTATCTAAGCCTACTTGAATAAAGGATATTTTGATTTGATTGATTTGATTTGATTTGATAAAAAAATCTTTTTGATCACCCTTTGAATTAGCGGGCGAATACACCATGCATAACCAATTGCGCCAGATTTCAGCTTTCGGTTTGTTTGACTACGTGTTTGAAAATTTCCTGAATCTTTTAAAATGTCTAATGAGTGTCTGTCCACGTTGCGAACATTTTATGAATTCTTTATCCATTGTCACTGGAAATCCGGGAATAACGAGTTTTTTAAGGGTTTATATGGCGAGCGGAGCTGCGAAGATACATTGATATGCTTAATACAAAATCGGTATTTTTTGCGTAAATTACATAGTTTAGTGTGATGGCCCATTATGACTTTATAAAAAAACCCGGCTAAGAGCATGTCTGTCCATGCCCGCACCGCAGCCGTTACTGCAAAAAAATGTACTTCAAATAAAAGTGTTGAATGGTTAAATGCAAACTGCCTCTGTAACGCCATCTACTTTGTCTGTGGTCAACTATATATATTTTTTCTATATCTGTTACTGTTACTGTTACTTTTTATAAAGGTCAAGTATTGTATCGCTGTTTTAATTTAATTTCCATATAATTCCATCCGTATCTAATTATTAAAATAACTTCATAAATCATTAAAAAGAAATAAAGATTGCTAAAATATGTTGTATAAGATCAGAGTGCTTCTGTTTCGTGTTAGATATTTATGCGCACTTTGATGTGACAAATATTAATTCTAGTGACTGTATTACATGTTATAACTAGAAAACTACGGTGAGACTCAAACATATTTCAATAACCTAAGTGGTTACTCACGTTGTAAAACCGATTACTGAATTACATGGCCTGAATGACATGATGACCTGATAAAGGTCGCTGGTGTCCACAGGGTGGAGGCGACAGGACCACTCATGGTGGCGTAGTTATTCATTATTTGGCCTCATCACGTTAAAACGTCAATATAAAACAAATAAAAACAAAAAACATGCAAGAAGATTTTTGACACGGTAAAATGATTTGATTGTGAATGGGGGCGTCGCATCTTTTGGGAGTAAATTTGTCGTGAATAACGAGGTATTCAGCTGCTCTCGTTGAGATATTGGCATCTCCTGTCTTCTCTCTATACTTTTTTACGTTAATCTACCTTGTCTTATTGCCGCAGTGGGTTATCTGCCTTTTCGCCGAATACCCATACATATTAACACGGCAAGTTAAATAAAAGCTTGTAAAAAAGGGAAAGTAGTCGTTATTGCCGCATCCACACACCTGTCGGCCTCCGTCCGGCAGAATTAGACGGACGGACAACCGGAATAATCCGCGCGCGCTGTTTACAAATGAATCCTCAAGCCTCAACCCGGATATGTTCAACATGGAAGTGACTGAGACAACAAAAAATCGGTGAAAAATCGCTGATTATTTTCAAAACGGCTGAACCAATTTGAACCTTGGCTAGCTTTGAAACACAAAAATCTAAATAAAAAGCGCTTCATCAGTTTAAGCGTTTTCATGTTACAGTCAGACACACAGATACATACGTCAAACTTTTAATATCCACTTTTTATTGTCGAGGGTTAAAGGCCGAGGCACACGTCACGCAAACAGTGTGTTATCTATCTCTTATGAGGAGTCGTACTTTACAAAGCGCACGCCATGCGCACGTCTAAGTACGTGCACGTCACGCACACGCATTCGGTGTGGCTCAACCTTAAAAGAGGGGTTTTGACGTCTATATCTGTGTGTCTATGTCTATATGCGCCAACGTAGCATTTGATCAAATGGACCATTTTTAATTTTGTGTTAGTTAGGCTTGGTGTTTAATTGTGGTTAAATAAGGTGTTTGAGAGAGTGAGAAAGAGTGTTCTAAGCCATGTTTAAAAAACGCTTAACCTATAAGTTACAGTTTTTTCTAGGTGATCTCTGAAAATGCCCGTAATATCCAGATTTCCTAGAAGTTCGGGATCTCCACCAAACAGCTCGATATGCAACAAAAATCTACAGACACTTTAAAACGTTTTAGCCTGTAAAGGTGTGAATTTCAGGAAGTTATAAGAGATGTGAAAAACTATAGCGGCCAATCCATTAGTTGCACAAACTGTTCACAAAATCTCACCAGTAATCCGGGATAATTCCGGATTGTATTAACTGTCGCTTCTCACCCGAGACCCCATAGATAGGGGTACTCATACAAACATCAGGAGCACCAGGGTAATGCTCTCATGGCGAGTTTTTAGGCTCAAAAGAATGCTTACACCGACATACTGCGTCTCCATACGGACTTTCTCCTTACTTTTTCATTTTCCTAGATAATACCGCAGATAATCCAACCTTTAAGAAAAATATACAAAACTCAATAACCAAACGCTAATTGGCGATAGAATCGTGACAACTTCAATAATAATGTCTCACTGCTATAGAGCGATCTTTTCCAGACAACCTTTGGGTGTAGCTTGACCAATACCGCTGTCGCCTTAAGGTGCGTCCACACTTGTATCATTTGCTCGTATCCGATCACCGTGCCGTAGCATGACTGCGTATCGCGCTGCTTGGACGCTTACTGTCGGCGCGCCGATAATGCCGCACTCTTCCGATAAAAGTGTGTGATACGCGTAGCAAATGGATTTCGAGTGATCGGATCGGCGCAACGCCCAAACGCGTGATTGTGACACGCGACGATGATCTGATACTGATGAATCAGCGGCTGCTCTGCTGCTCGCATACCTAGGTACAGCGGTGTTGGTCAAGCTGTAGTAACTATTATTGTATTTAATATTTTCTTCTATTTCCGCGATAAAACAATTTAACGGATTATATCGCGTACACTAGAAGGTGCAACTTCGTTCGTGGAGGAGCAAAGTCATAACCCTTCTTTTTTTCTTCAGCGTAGTCGAGTAAAAAGTATCCTATAACCATCTGGAGATACCCAGCTACCCGTGTATCAAAAATTGTTGAAATCTGTTAAGCCGATTTTGCGTGATGAAGCCACAACGACACATACAAACACACAAAAAATCCAAAAAAGATATATTTCGTTTTAGTGACCTCCAAATAGTCCGTTACAATTTTTTTTTTTTAAATATCTTCAATGTACAGACATTTCATTTTTACAACTTTATAATATTATAGATTATCTCATTTTAGTTCCCGACGTTTTATTATTGTATTGTCACGGGCGCGTGCACCATGCAATTCAGCTCAGGTCATTTCCATTATCGCTGACTCCCTGTTAGACTTTTCATAAGGGCCGTTTTATTATTATGTAGGGTGGCATTGTTTGACATGATTTAATTTCGAATAAGCCAGATGAATTTTGCACAAAATCCTTTGACGTGTCTTTCCGCGTTTTTGTAAATGGCGTTTTCGTTTTTGTCAATGGACTTGTGCACAAGTGTAATAAAAGAGGTATGTTACGTTTAAAATATATTTGAAATACGACACAGATGTAGTTAGAAAATGTATAAATGAAAGACATGTATCGATTTATTTATTTTTGTATTATATTGTAAACACTTTATTGTACATAAAATCAATAAAACAAATAATGTAAAGTAACACATTTGTACAAAGGCGTTTTTGTTATTTTTACTCTAATGCACGTATAAGATAATCTGTGTGAATCAAATCACGTACGCCGCTTGTTTTCCAAACGCGGTGGTGGTCATTTTGATGACGTCATAACTGATAACTGAGATTGTCTTGCGGTAATAGGGATGATTACAAAATTTTAAAAATTACTCCGTCATGTACATTAATAAAAATTATTGGACACGTATTTTTTCTTTTTTCTTTTAATCAAAAATTAAATGAGATACATTGAATTAAAATGTCGCGTGACGTCACTCCTAAGTACAAATTTTATTTAGGAGTGACGTCACGAGCCCCCACTCCTAAACTTTAATGCGATTTATCTGAGTATTTTTTAATTTTTTTTAAAAACCAAAACATACGTGTCCAATGTTTCTTGTATCATCTAACTGACAGACTAATTAGAATTATGATTTTCATACCCACTCATCATGCCTATTTTAGGGACCAGAGAATACACCTAATATTATGCTAAAATTTGGTGCCGGCATATAAAAGTGAACTATCATGGTCCGGTCCGGCCCAAGAGCCCAAATGTCTTCTTCCATTGTAGTGGTCGTTTTTGAACAGACAGTCTGCAACAGACGTAAAGACAATTCATTGATTGATCGATTAAATGGCTCATAATGACCAACGCGAGCAATTTAACCGGCACTCCTTTGTCGTCATGCTTTTGTCAAAGTGTTTTTAATATTATAACAGAGTTCGATTGTAAAGGAAAAAATCAATGCGACCTACTAAATTGCAAGCAGGATTTGCAACTGCGACCTCTTCATTAACGCAGAAGTGCTCTGACCAACTGAGCTATCGCAACTTCACTAACGTGGCTTGAAATTTTCGAACACAATAAAGTTAGCACTAGTAGCCTCTGTATCTTTCTCATTTTTAAATTCTAATGCATTAGCCGTAGACATGATCATTAAAGTGTCTCTAGATTTTTGTGTATTTCGAGCTATTTGGTAGCCGGCTCGGACAACTAAGGATTAGTTTGAAATCCTTTTAAAATCTACAGACATTTTGACTCAAAGGTGTCCACGAAATGGTAAGAAACAAATGCTCAAATAATTGAGATAATTAACTAAATATTGTGAGAAGAAGAGGCCGCGCCAAAAGCATTAGGATTAAGTAAATTTTAAAACTGTTAATTGCCACGCGTTCACTCGAGTAGATGGCCACAGAGGCTAATGACATATCCCATCTAATTTTAAGTGTGGTCACTTTTATGGGTGCGCTACCGTTAAGTTGAACTGCGACCCTAACGAGCGAGCGAAGCGAGCGAGCCGCGCAGGTCCATATCAAGTGAAAAATAAACCAACCATTGCCAATTTCACCTTAAGGCAGGTGCGACTTGGGTTAGGTTAGGTACGACGATGAGCGAAGCGAGGAGGAGTGTTAGGTTGAACTGTGACCCTAACGAGCGAGCGAGCCGCGGAGGTCTATATTGAGTCTTGCCTTTTGTACATACATTATTATTATATCTTTTAATACATTATACCACTGATGCTTATAGCATATATTCATTATACTTGGTAAGCGTTATATCAAAAATCTTTATACCCATTGAACATTATACACCATGAAATTATCAATTTTGTTGTTATATCAAAAGTTGATTATGCCCCTTAAGTGATTATATTCTATGCAATTATATCAAACTAGCCTTTGCCCGCGACTTCGTCCGCCTTAAATTCGTTTATTGCGAATAAGGGTATTTTTCCAGGATAAAAAGTAGCCTATGTCCTTCCCCGGGACTCAAACTATCTCCATACCAAATTTCATCTAAATCAGTTCAGCGGTTTAAGCGTGAAGAGGTAACAGACAGACAGACAGACGGACGGACGGACGGACGGACGGACGGACAGACAGACAGACAGACAGACAGACAGACAGACAGACACACTTTCGCATTTATAATATTAGTTTGGATAGTATAGTATATAGTATATGGATGTTGTTATATCCAGTGAAAATATATCAAAAGTTGTTATACCGATCATTACACACCCCACTTTTATAAAGCTATAGTAAACAAAAAACCAAGTGACTCAAGTCATTCAGCCTGTGGCGTTGTACCACAGATATATACAGAAGATTATCTTGATTGGCGAAATTACACAAGTCCCGTGGTTTTTTCGGTTTACCTATTTTAAATACCTAAAAGCGTAATGTCGTTGAATTACCGTATCTGATCCTAAAAATTATTTACGTCTAAATTCTATTTCATCACCAGAGGTACACGCAAAATTGTAAACCTGCCTACCCATCATGGGCGGTGATCGAGAATGCCTCAAATCAAAAATCTATCGCCCTCACCTCCAGATCGTGTGACAAATTCTTAAGATCTTATACATTGTTTATTTTACCGCGCTTATAAATTATCTGGCACAATGGTAAAAATCGAAATAGAGAATGACAATCTCCTTTTTATATTTCCCTAGACCACGTAAACGGCTATGTAAACAGTGTATGTTGAAAAGCAGGCCGACATTAGTTGTGCTGTAATCACTCTATTTGGTTAATGACAAGCGTCTAGCAACTTTTATTGTTTCGCATTGTTCCGCTAACTACGCTTAAAGCCCGCGGCGCAAGTGAAGAGACGTCGCGGATAACATTTCGTTAGTTTCTAGCAAGGACCATCAAAACAAGAGGACTGTCATTTGCCATACGTTCGAGCCCCGAACGCAAGGAGATATTCTGGCAAAAACTAGATGGCGCTTTAAAATTAAACATTCAACGGTGTTATAATTAAACAGAGAAGCACAGTGCAGTAACAATTAGTTCGTAAACAGACAATAATAAATAAATCGTAACATTAAAATAATTTGACACGCTTGCAAAGCTGCGATGATTAATTGTGAATAATAATTCTTATACATAGATGGCATTGTGGGTACCAGGCGACGACATACATAATATATATAGATAAATTATAATACTTAAATACATAGAAAACATTTAAGACCCATAAACAGACGTTCGTGCTCATCACACAAACACTCGCCCTGGCCAGGATTCGAACCCGGGCCCGCTAGCTTCGTAGGCCGTTGTACAACCCACTGAACCAAACGACGTCTTGTTTTAATGGTCCTTGGTTTCTAGTATCATGAGCCTCAGGGTCTATTCAGAGTCAGACCTACCAGAAACACGCGACAACGCAGCGACAAAACGTCGTGACGCAGTAAAAACGATTGTTTTGAAAGTCGGTTCGTTGTAAAGTTATTAAAGCAATTGAAAAAAATACAATGATGTCACTGAGTCGTGCAGTACATTTTATGAATTTATTAGAATAAACAGGTGATGGGGCGAATTAAAGGATAGAAGACAACCCCAAGCAGTTAAATGTCAATCTGACGACACGTTTGGCTCAGTGGGTTGTACAACGGCCTACGAAGCTAGCGGTCCCGGGTTCGAATCCCGGCAAGGGTTTGTGTGATGAGCAGGAATGTTTGTTTCTGGGTCTTGGATGTTTTCTATGTATTTAAGTATTATAATCTATTTATATATTATGTACCTATATCGTCGCCCAGAACCCATAGTACAGGCTTCGCTTAGTTTGAGACTAGTTCGATTTGTGAAAGATTATCCCTGATATTTATTTTTTATTATTATTTATTAATCTGAACCTGTCAACACAACAATCGAAGCAATTTAATGAATTGTTATCCACATATGAAATAAGGAACAATTTGGTTCCTATTCAAGTTGATCAGTGGCTTAAAGCTAATTCAGATTGTTAAGTTAATCGGTTTTTTAGTTAGGCAAGACTACGAAAACATGTCGTCATTTCGCCACAAAATAATTTACTATTTCTATCATTATCAATGTGTTGGATGTTTTGTTTCATAAGTGATAAAGTGAGACTGTGGCTAATAATATAAATAAAAAATAAAAAAACATAGTTAAACCATTTTACAGTTTTAATTAGCTTAGTGATACATGCCATTTTCAGCATAGTCTGGTAGTAACTTTTCCGTCCGCACGTGGTTCTCAGAATTGTATCATTATAATTTATTTATGACACCATTCGACACTGCTTTAAAAACAGGTGTCAAAATGTTTAATAAAACCTCAGCCGAACACACTATCTACGCCAGTATCGTGTAACTTACTTCACGCATAGATCGGCGCTCGGTACCCGTGCGGTACAAACTCATTATAAGAGTGGTTACTCAAGCACTACGCTATTAATACACTTCGGTTTTGATAGACGTAGGTAAGAGTAGGATTTACACGTTTTACTATTAAATGTAAATATTACAGCGAAAAGCTAAAAGATTCTAGCCTTCGAGCGGGATTCGAACCCTCACCTCCAACAATTAAGTTTTAGATTTTCGCTTTTCTGCTCATCCCATAACATGATGGAGAAACGTGAGTCTAGACGAGACTAGACTCTAGAAGGCAGTCCAAGCTCAGTGATAGACTTTGTTTTGTTTACAGTACTCAGACGGTACTCCGTCTGAGAACTGAGAACAGAACTTCGGAGTACCCTCCGAAGCTAAAAATTCGAAGTTCGTATGGTGGCGTGCCACTCATTCAAATACTGAAATACTGTATTATCCTAAAGCGAAAGAGACGGCACGATACGATACGTCAAATTTTGAACTTCGTAGTAACCCCTCTAGCCTAATATTATAATGTCTCATAAAACTAATCTAACTTTATCGAGGCTTAAAATAAATCCATGATTTTTTTTTACGAACAAGCAAATGTTTACCTACTATTTTGCTGATATGAGATTGTATTCAGACAAATGCCATTAAACTACAAACCGTTGTGCCTAATTCTCTAAAGCAAAACACGGTAAGCAAGACTCCATTAGTGAAGGAAAATATTATTTGGATTATACCCTAATCAATAAGAGATTTGACCATAACATTCATTCTTCCGCTCAAACCATTTTACTAGGAAATAGGCGGGTTTTCTTTTAAATGATCAGATTTGAGTTATCCTTCGCGAACCCTACCTACGTCGGTCAGTGGCCCAACTTTTATCTCTATGTCGTTAAGGTCAATTTTTTATCGTGCAAATTCGACGGATCCGATGATGCGTGGAAGTAGGACAAATCAATGACCATCTTTTTGCATTTCACATTTTTAGATAAGTCTTAACACTATACTGCAGATAACACTATATTACAATTGTACATTACTTCAGAGAATGAGAAAATAGCAATGTCAGCCAAGTAGGTATCGACAGCCGAGCGTAACGAGGCCTGATAGGGATACGAGGCTGGCAATCCAATTTCATGCCGAGGTAATTATATAGTGCTTTTCTCAAACATGCAGTGAAATTAAAACAATAAAACCAAGATCAATGAAATCTATGAAAATTTAAATGAAAATGTGTTTTTAGCGTGACATCGTGTTATAAATCGATGAACGCCGGCTGCACGCACGAAAAAGCATTACTCATTGACACGTCTGCTGTCACGTTCCGCCTGAGCCGAGCGTGCAAGCGAGAGCACCGAACAATCGATAGAGAGGTACGATCCATTGGCCGAAGCGTTCGGCTTGTGACATCATAAAAATATGCAATTTTTGATCAATGTTTTCTTATGACGTTATATATATAAAATTATCATCTGTCAACCAACTTTACAGACAACCAATTTTTTTTTACACAACGTCAATATTTCATTGCATGTTTGAGAAAAATATATAAGTATCGCGTATATTATCTCATTTTAGTTCCCGACGTTTCGGAAGCTTTCCAGCTTTCCATGGTCACGGGAGGACTGAGAAAAGATGTATTTTCCTCTGTCAAAGTTACAATTTTGTGCAAACTACCCATTTTTTGAAAAAACACAAATAAAGGTGTACATACATGCCAGATGGGCCTAAGCTGTAAAGACAGTTACACATGTGCCAGAAGGGCTTAATTATTTTATTCTAATAATTTACCAAGCAGCATTTCACAAATGAGGCGTACTGAGGAGAAAAGAAACGCTGCAAAGAAAAACTCCCAGGCTACCTCATTACTAATTATAATATTTAAAAACAGAGACTATTAAACTACTTTAAACAGATAAGATATTTTACACCGTTCGGAAATTAAGGTTTTGCAGTCCTGTGTCTCGCTTGTTCCTTGATGAGATGTATTACAGGATCCCAAGCAGGTGGTAGTGACAATCCATCTTCTCTATTGAAATTAGGATGCTTTTTAATCTCAATAGCCTCGCGTAGCATCCTGGGAAAATATCTTTTTTCTTTGGCAAGGATAGAAGGTTTATCAAACTTAATTGAGTGGTTTGGTTTGTCAATGACATGTTCACAGACTGCAGACCTATTACACCGACGGTGCTTGACATCTGCTATGTGCTCCTTCACCCGGGTTGATACACTGCGTTTCGTTTGACCAATGTATGAAAGACCACACTCGCAGTCTAGCTTATAAATGCCTGCACTCTGCAAAGGGGTGCTACTCTTCACGGGTCTAAGGTATTGAGACACCTTCTTCAACGGCTTGAAATATGTTTTTATAGAAGCACGCTTCAAGATGTTTCCGATCTTGTCTGTGACCCCTTTCACATATGGTAATACGGCAGGTTTACGCTCGACTGTTGGTTTCTTCATACTGGGATTCTGCTTGGAACGTGGTATCTGGAGCTCGTTGGCTCGAAGCGCACGTTTGACATTCTGCAACTCAGCAGTCAGATGTTGATCGTCGCAGATACCCCTGGCTCTCTGAAACAAAGATTTACCCACTGTAGCAAGTTGACAGGGATGGTGGTGAGATTTGCCATTCAAATACCTATCTGTATGCGTAGGTTTCCTATATACAGTATGACCTATGTCATTGTTAGGACCTCTAATTACTAGCACATCTAAGAATGCAAGTGAATTTTGATTTTCCAACTCCATAGTGAATTTAATTTTACTATGCATGGAGTTCAGATGGTCTAAGAAAGCTGAAACACTAGATCTAGGTAAAATAGTAAAGGTATCATCTACGTATCTTTTAAAGATCCTCGGCTTGACAGGTGCCAATGAAAGCGCTCTCTCCTCGAAGTCTTCCATGAAAATATCGGCGACAACAGGAGACACCGGAGACCCCATTGCCACACCATCAACTTGCCCGTAGAATTCACCATTCCATAGCATATAGCCAGATGTAAGTTGTTTTATTTCAATGAGTAATAATCGCGGAAACAGAAGAAAATATTATATATAAGTATGTATGAATAAGATATATAATTCTGTCGCTACGTAAGTAATCATCATTATGGCTGCCGAAGGAGGTCCACACCTGGACGATGGCCTCCCCCAAAGAGTAAAGACCTCCAGGTTGACTGGGCTTGTGCTACCCGCATCCAAACCGCTTTCCGCGATCCTCAGAAGACAGTTGGTCTACCTTGTATGGGGTTTTATCTTATTACTTCTTCCAGTTCGTGGTTGCCACACGAGAACTGCGGGAAATCTACACGAGAGCCAAATTAACTAACATAGCCCGAAGAATAGGTACGATGACTAAATTTTAATTATCCGTCATATACATTAACTAAAAAATAATGACATATTTTTTCTTCTTTTATTATTTTTTCAAAATATTCTGGCGAAACTTTGAGTCAAAATGTCGCTTAACGTCACGCCAAAGTACAGTTTACACAAAGTTATGATGTCACGAGCCCTCACTCGTTAACTTTAATACGATTTATCTGAGTATATTTTTTTTAGTTAATTTGAAATATCAAGAAATACGTGTCCAATTTTTTTTTATTATAACTAAAGTTCTAATTATTATTTTTTTGTAACGTCTCGTCGTCTTGTAGAACCGACGACCAATGGGGCAAAAATTTATTTTTTATTACTTTAAGTATAATACATAACATTTGCAAGTAGGCGTCAATTTCCCTAGAATTCCAACATCAAATCCTAAGTTCGTGACACTGGGGCCATCTCAGGAGCATACTCTTTCAAATAAAAAATAATTTTGAAAATTGGTCCACAATTGACAAAGAAATGGGGAACATGCAATGGAACATAGAACCTCCTCCGATTTTGTAGTCGGTTAAAAACGAAGAGGGTGTCAAAATAGTCTACGTTCATTGGAGTACCAGCATTAACTCCCGAGTACAAACATTATCTCCCTGCCGGCCTAATGCCAGAATTAGCTACCAAAACACAGGCGTTGCCAAGAAACGAAAACAATTGGAGCAGTTTTTGTGTTACACCACTAAAGCAACAACTAAGTTACTGATGACTATTTTTTTAAACTTACTTTCATCTGCGTGGGGGGAGCGGAAGCCCACAATCGGGAATGCCATCCGTGGTCACTTCAGTTAGGGATGGGACTTGAGACGTGGGACTATTGAGCTTAGGTGAACTGTATAACCGAATCGTTATCCGCGGTAAGAGAGAGGAGCTAAGCTAAGGTAGATATGGCGACAAAGGGGTCAGAAGCGGAGCGCGGTAGGCCCTGCCGTGCGCTTCTCTCTCTCTCTCTCTCTCTCTCCGACTTAAGAGAGTCAGTCATAGGGGGGAAAAATAATTACTCTAGGGCTTAGAAGAACTGTATATTAGAATCGTTGTCAAGAGAGAGGAGCTAAGGTAGGTATGGCGACAAAGGGGTTTGAAGCGGAGCGGGGTATACAGGCCGTGCCGTGCGCTACTCTCTCTCTCTCCGAGTTAAGCTGTGGGAGAGAGAGCGAAAGAATCGGTCATGAGGGAGAGAAAAAGTGGCTTAGGTGAGCCGCTGTAGTAGGTAGGCCACTGCTCTTTCTCTCTGTCTCTGTCTCTCTCTCGCTCTCTCTGTCCAGAGACAGAATCAGAATTCTTTCTTCTCTCTCTCTGTGTCGCTCTCTCTCCGTCTCTCTCTCTCTCGGACGTTCTCTCTATGTGTGTCGCGGTCTCTCTCTCTCTCTCTGTCACTGGCTCTCTCTCTCTCTCTCTCTCTGTCACTGGCTCTCTCTCTCTCTCTATCTCTCTCTCCCTCTATAGCAGGGATAAGGAACCTGCGGCCTGCAATCCGCATGCGGCTCGTTTGGTGTAAAGTTGCGATTCTAGCTCTATACGAAAACATTTTTGTCAAAACTTTATCATCTCTCGGTAATTTTAATAGTAAGCAAAAGAAAAAAAATACTTTAAATTTGTACTTCATCTTCGAGATTCGTCTTCTACGTAAAATATCCCAGTAAAATGCGTTCATAAATTACCTACATTATATAAGTAGCTACCTACTCAAGATTACCAACTAATCAATAGCCTGCATTAAAATATGTACATACAGATACCCACGGTAACATAATTACATATGCTAGCAAGATATTTTTAAAGCAAATAACTAGGTCAATATCCATTAGTATATATTGTGACAGTCGCCCTCCGCTCGGGTTTTCTGTGCGCTTTGAGTTCTGCAATTCTTGTGAACTCTGACCAGAACATAAACGTGACCTTTGATCTGTGACGAAACTATAAGGATTCTGTTTTGCTATTTTGGCTACGGAACCCTAAAAAACACGCACGTAATGCCTCTGGCGTTGCAAGCGTTCATAGGCTGCGGTTACTACTTAACATCAGGCAGGCCGTACGCTTGTTTGCCACCTTAATAGTTTAAAATTCTTGCTGACTGGATCTGGTACAAACCGCAACGGGGCTGTCCAAATATGTCTTTAAAAAAAAGACTATATTTTTATGATTTAATTACAAATGTATAGTTTTCAGGTTTTTGTATATATTTGTAGTATGCCACGATATTATATGCCAAATTTCATAGTTCTATGTCAACGGGAAGTACCCTATCGTTTTGATTCCCTTGAGTGTGTCGAAATATACATTTTTTGTGGCATAAATGGTCGTATCTTTTTTTTACGTTAATGTAGAACTCAATACCTCCACGCGTTCTTGAGATAAAGAGTCTTGACAGACAGACGGACGGACAGACGGACAACAAAGTGATCCTATAAGGGTTCCGTTTTTCCGATTGAGATACGGAACCCAAAAAATAAACGAATATACCAGGCTTCTAGGTAATCATTACGTATGAGAGCCATAAAAAGAACAATACAAAGTTTCTCAACGTACCAAACATGATTGTGTAAAAAAAATCTGAACGGCTCCACCTCCACATATTTGCTAGAAATACGATGATTGCGCCAAATTTAAGGTACAGGGTTCGGTGCCCAGCGTAGACCGGGGTCCACGAGTGAATCATTATAAAATTGGTTCAATGAAGGTTACGAAATAAATCAATAAAGTTCACAGTAAATATAGAATTTAACAGTATGTCCATGGCAACATAGTTCAAAACAAATTTATAAGGTATAATTGGCAATCAGAATGTTCTGGGTAGCTACATTAATATGTATTAGTACAGTCACCCTCGCGCTGTGTCTGCGCTCTGTCCCCTGCAGCTGCACAGCTTCGGAAACGGACATTAACTGAAACTCGAATATGTTAAGCATAATTCTTGCAGTTGTAAAAACTTTTGTATGCAAAACTACCAAATTTATTTTCTCAATCAAACTCTTAATTGTTATGAGATTCCTAACCGGTTATTATTACAATTTCGGTAAAAACATAATAATAGAACGACTTGCGGACATATACTGTGTTTCGATAAATATTTTTCTGATTTCACACTATTTGTTAGTTTACAGAGGTACAAGAGATCTCTTGTATTTTTGTTTATTAATTGATCGTTGCTTATTAATTTCGATATCGTTTTATACGAAACAACATTTCACAGATTATATCACTGATATGGAAAGAGTTAGCGCTGCGGTAGGATGGAAGTTTATGGATGTTGAACGTACCGAGTCGAAGGTTTTGAGTTGTATGTTATTCGCAAAAGTGTCATTAGTTTTTGTCATGAATGTTCGGTTCCAAAATTCGCATTTCACTTGGATACTGTATAACAGTTCTGACTTTCTATATATCACTGTTATCCTTATGTTGGACTTATTCAGTTATCGAATTAATTTATTGAGACTATCTGCCGAAAGGTTTTGGCAAAACATGGATGATGTATACGGAAACTCTCGATTGAAATTGGTGAAAATAAAGAAACTCATACATGTATACCAAAACCTGTATAACAATATAGAATCAAGTTTTAATGTGCTAAAATTTATGGTAAGTACATTTAAGATTAACGTCGCAATGTTATAGCACGTAACAACATCAATTAAAATGAGTAAGTTCCAGTGGGTTAATGGAACATTCCATGTCATTTTCATTGATCCCTAGATTTCGCCTTATAGGTGAGATAATTATGGTTCCACAGCATAATGCCTGTGACATACAGACAAGTCAGTAACGTAACGCACATGACTAAGAAAAATTTTTGGTGTCCTTTTTTGCCATTATCAATACCAAGCACTGAAATTGCGAAGCTGAAGGTCCTGGGTTCAAATCCCGGTAAAGGAAAATATTTGTTCCTGTGTCTTGGACATTTTCTATGTATATGTAAATATAGCGTCGTCTAGTACCCATAACACAAGCCTTATTGAGCTTACCATTGGACTTGTGTAATGTAAAATTGTCCTGTAATATTTATTTATTTAAAAAAGCTGTGAAATTGAAATTAAGACGCAAGGAACTTTTAGAATTCTTTGTTACCAAAATTCTTTAAATAAAAGCAGCCGAAAACAGATAGAAACACAAAGACACCTGTGATAGTCAATGTTGGAGAAGCATTGGTAACTACAAACTTTACTGATACACCTCTTGTAGATAATTAAAATTTCTAGGTTTAGACTGTGATAATTTCACTTTGTGTCAGCCTTCTAAAATTGAGGCCTACTATATAGGGCCCTACTTTTACTTTTTTTTTTCAGGTTTTCGTTAAGTTCACCATCAACTTTCGCCGCATAATGAGCATTGCTTATGTAATTTTGAGCACACTGAAATTAAAAGAAGACGTAAGTAAAAACATTATTGTAGGTTCGGGCCGAATTCAGAAAATAATGTATATTAAGAGTCCCCGGCAAGCTCGGCCGAATTTCACCTTTCCATACAAACGGAGTTTCGTTCTCATTTTAAAACTGCGTGTTGGATTGTAACGAAACTTTGCATATACAATGACATGAGGTATATCTATTCCGATGACTCCAGTTTATAAAATAAATTAAATACAGCAAAAAAAGTTTTGTATAAAAACCTTAAATACACTGTTTTTAATATTTTCTTCTGTTTCCGCGATTATTACTCATTGAAATAAAACAATTTAACGGATTATATCGCGTATGGTCCTCCCGTGACCATGGAAAGCTGGAAAGCTTCCGAAACGTCGGGAACTAAAATGAGATAATATACGCGATATAATCCGTTAAATTGTTTTACACTGTTTTTGTTTTAACTATGGTATCTGAAGCTACGTAAACTAATTACAGGCCTGCATATACCTTAATTTATTCTAAGTACAAAGTTACAGAGCAAGCTAGGTAGTCGTTTTAAAATGAGAGCGTAACTACGTTTGTATGGAGAACGGAGACTCTTAAGTTTAAATTTATTGTATCTCCTTGAGTTTTTGTGAACGAATAACCGCTAGTCCGCTGCCAACTGCGATCGACACCGCACGATTTATACTCAATAATTTTCTTTTCGATTTCAGGTTGGACATCTATCCTTACTTTGCATTGATATTATGACAACCAGTATGATTAGCTTCATGGCGCCTCTGTTGATTGAACAAGCAGCTGATGAACTCGATAAAACTAAAGTAATTTTAGCTAATCAGCTCTTGGCATGCACTGGTAAGGATAATGTTGCACAGTCTTATTTTCTGTTTATTTTTAGCAGTTGACAATGTTAGCATCAGTTATCTTGTCAAAAACCCATACGCACGCAATTTAGGTCTGTAATGTGATAGATAAAATACCTATTGACCTCAAACATATCTCGGAAAGCTATAAAGAAACTCATAAAAAGTCTTATTTGGAGTATAGCATTACATGGGTGTGAGGCGTGGACTATGACACAAAGGGATAGGGACTTAATGGAGGCCTTTGAAATGTGGTGCTGGCGCAGGATGGAAACGATTACTTGGACGGAAAAAATCACAAATGAAGAAGTATTCGGAAAAATGGGGTAAAGGAGGAGGTTAATAAACGCGATAGAGAATAGAAGAGGGACAATGCTTGGTCAGCTTATAAGACACGGCGCTTTTATCAATTACAACGTAGAAGGAAAGGTTGAAGGCATGGGAGGAAAGGAAAAGACTAAAGATAAACTACATGAAACATAAAAAAAAAAAGTTTAATGTGATGTTATATAGGGAGATCAGGTAGGAGGCCCTGGATAGGGTGAAAAGGAAAAAGCTTCAGGCTTCATCAGGTACACCGACAAGAGTTTGAATCTAAAATGTTGATGAGTGTGATAGATACTGATTCTCTACGAGTATGAGCATGTACTTTTAAAGACTCAGTACTTGTCTGTGAGTCTACTACTCGTATGATGGAAAATTCACATCACTTCAAAATTCAAATTCGATTAAATAGCATGCCGGATTATTGAGAACCTATCTATTTGGTCTGAATATCCATATCCATAGTCATTTCATTGTGACATAAATCGAGCAAATGATTTAGTAACCTTATTATCTGGTCCTTAGAGGCGGAGGTGCGCGAGGCGCTGCAAGACGCGCTGACGTATCTGCGCACGCGCCCCTTTCGCTGCGTGGTGTGTCGCGCGCTGCCCGTCGACGCGTCCGCGCCGCTCGCGCTGCTGTCGCTCGTCACAAACAACCTCGTCGTCATGTTGCAGTTCATGAAACCAAAGGTGGAAACTTAAGCCCAAGACTTATTCACGGGTTCTTCAAAATATAAACCGTGAAAGTAGATACAGTGCAGCGGGTACTGTTATAAGAGCGTGATCATGCGACTTTATTGAGGCTCAATAGCAACAGCACAGCGTTGCTTAAAAATATTTAGCACGATAGTAATCATGTAGATAAAGGTATAGCTATTTTGACATTTAATTAACCGGCACAATATAAAAACTCACATTGTAAGGAAGTGATCTATTTTTGTTATACATGTTCACATTCTCTGTGCTGTATCGACGACAGAGAGAAAATCTAAGAAAACCAGGGACACTTAACTAAGAGAACTTTACATAAGAATGTTCATAAAATTCTCTTGCCGCCCGCATTTTTACACGAACGTTCAAGGTGTAGATCTCAATTAAAATTTAATTGACTATTTCATTCCGTATTATGATGAGCAAAAATTTAACTGTAATAGCTATCTAGATTAAGACGTAATCTTTTTATTCTACATATATTAGAGCTAAATGTGTGATCATCTGAGGTCAGAATTTTTGCGGCAAAACATAAGACTGTGTGTAAGTGCTGGATTTGTTTTTATCGATATCGATTGTGGTGAAATAAAAAAAAGAACAGTCTACTAATGGAAAGAAAAAGTTTGTAGTTACGATTTAACAACTGTAACTTTAAATACGTGCCACACATTGATATTTGCGGAAATCATTTTTTTTTTTTTTCAGTTTCGCTTACATGCTTGGTGCCCCCCTAGATATTTTTATTTTTATTATTTAACTATATTAAACTAAGCAGCGGCTTATACAAAACACCTATACTCCAAATTTCATCACCATAAATCCTGTAGTTTTTGAGTAAAATGCCGTGACATACGGACGGACGTACCTACATGACGAAAGTATAAGGATTCCGTTTTTGCCATTGTGGCTACGGAACCCTAAAAACCAACACGCTGTCTACTTAAGAACCTCCCATAAGAAAACGATTAAAAAAAAATTTCATCACTGGGTCATGTTCTTCTTTTTTAGCCGGCGTTAAACAAATTTCACGCGGTGAAGTTTTAATTACAAAGTTTTAGGAAACGCACTGCTTGTCAGGAGCACGAACTCCGTACACAGCCCGTAGTGGAGACAACTTTAATAATAACTTCCAACTAGATAGCACATTCAGCTACCCTAGGGCTGTCTACCGACTAGTTGCGAGTATTCTATAGAATTTCTAGAGATCCAACTGGTTGTCATCCGCTGTGAGACTATGATCAATATAATATGGGTATTTGTGCATTTGAATAAATGTTATGTCTGTAAATGGTGTTCGACTTAGTGTCTCTTTACCTATTGTACTTTTACTGAAGGAACAAGTTGTCTTTAACTCTATTGTATTCACTGATCTCAGTTGGTTGTCAATAATATTAAATTATTTTACAAGGGGCTAAAGCAAGCTCGTATCGCCGGTTGCTAGCGTATTTCAGATCAGCTTGACTCCTTAGCACTGCGTAGAGATGTAGCCTCGATCTGCATTTTGTACCGCTTGTATAACGCGGAGTGCTCCGAGGAATTGTTCGGGTTGAGCCCAGCTGCATCTTTCCGCCATCACATCACTTAGATGCTTGGCAGTCCACAACTGTGCGATTTTCTAAAAATTTCCCGCCTCGCACGACTGAACTGTGAAATAAATTGCCGCCTGCAGTATTTCCGGACCGATGCGACCTGAACGGTGAACGCTTACCGTTAGGCGACCCGTCTGCTCGTTTGCCGCCTATGTCTTAAAAAAAAAGCTAATTTGACTCAAAGTTATGAAACTTAATCTGAGTGTTAAAATCGCTTTTAGCCTCGAGTCTGTTCTTCACTTCGGATGTGAGAAAAGAGCGAAATATTCTAAATCATTTCATTATTATATAGTCATAGTCCTTAATTATGACAGAGTTCTGAGAGAAAACTACTGACCACCTCCTTTTTTGGGATAAATGGATTGAATCAACAGGTCGCAGAAAATGGTTTTCTACAAAACACAGCCGGATTTATTCTATACATTTTCACGAAGAAACCTTTACAGGTGTCTGAAAATCTCGTTGATTTTTCACCAAAGAATATATAAAAAAATAATAATAAAAAAATCAGTCGGGACCCATTGTTGGGAAGATTTGCGTCGATCTAGATTTCTTATGGGGCCCGACTGTTTAAAATCGCTATGTTCCATAATAGAATTTATTATTTGTTTTATGTTAGTATCGATCATGAATCATGAAACATTTCCATTATAACTGAACAAATTTCTAGGGTACTTGACTTGTATTTTTTTCTTTTTAGGTTTTTTACGCAGTCGGGTTTTTTTTTCTTAACCATTCAGCCTTAAGCTTGCACAGATTTATTACAATTAAGTGAAAATTTTGTGAGAACAGCTTGCTAACCAACTTTAAATCGTTATAGTACCTAACTGGTAACTCAAAATTAAAAATGATAAAAGAAATCTAATAATGATATTTAATGATACCCCACTCGATATATAGTACACCGATTTTTTTTTTCGCAATATGGCGTCTCATTATCGCCATTTTGAGTTTTCATCATATTCATGTCTTTAGTGACATTATGATAGTTATGATGAATCGATTGACGTAAGAATCATCAAAATCGGTCCACGCGTTTGGTCTCTAGAGTGCCAGATAGGAACACACATACATTCATACATACATAACTTATTGGTTTGTCTATCTGCGCTGATGTTTATTCTTCTTTCTTATTTGCTCTAAGGTTAACTGGAAGACATCCCTTAAAGGGATAAGTTAGCCTTTGTACAAATGTGTTACTTTACTTTCTTTGTTTTACTGTTTTTATGTACAATTAAGTGTTTACAAAGAAAGAAACAAACAAACAAACATACATACATACATACAAACATATATACATACTTACATATATACATACATAGACTGATAAACACATTACCCTCCCTTGCGTCGCGCAGTCGGGTAATAAAAATGGCACACTTTTATAGGTATCAACAGCAGTTACTACACATATTGTAGGTATTGTCAAATGTAACGTACTTTATTGATAAGAAGGTTGATTTGAAATTCGACTTCATCATTTCCTGTATCGGTTTTTATCAATATTTTGAATCGATGCCAAACACACCTACAATAACTGCACCAAGCACTCAATTATATTGCACAAGTTAATGAGGTATATTTGTGAGGGAGTTTAGTAAAACGTCCCACTTTGTCGATTCTAGTTTCGGAGTTACGGGCAATTGAGTGAAATATGGTAAAACCTACCGAAAATCGACTGATAGAACATACTGTAATAAACCTATGATTTTGATGTCGACCCATAAATGACCAATTTAAGCACCTTTTTAAGGCCTCAAAGTTTAGTGCCCAGCGTCCCACTTTGTCGAATACCGAAAAAAATCGTCGATATCATATTTGTGCCTGTTATAGGGACACATTTCTACTTTGGCGATATGGAGTTATGAGTAGTTTGTAATATAAGAAAGCATAAGCTATCTTTCGGTGTTATTTTTTTTAAATTCTTCAAACTTGCAAAGGTGAAAAAGCGACAATTGAGAAAACGTTGGTAAAAGTTTGGGACCGCAAAAAACACATTTGTACTTTGAAGTTATGGAGTGGTTAGTATCAAATGAATTGGCATACTTTAAGGATTTTAAATTAATCAAAATCGTGTATGTAACCTTAGTAGTTTGAATGTTACGGAGGCTTGAACATAAAAACAGAACGAAAATATGTCAATCCTGAATATGGGTTTATTTTTTATATTTATAACACGAGCCGCGGATTCATCATTAAAGTTGTATTATTAATGTATGCTCATGCTAAAAAAGACAGAAATATTTCTATGGATCCCTTTAGTTAGTTATTATGTCAAAAAGTTAAAAAATGAATTGAAAAGTACAGCATAATAAAATACGAATAAAAAACGAAGAATAAGATTGTCTGACAAAGGGCGAAAATAAGCCATTTTGACACAAAGTGATTATTTGGATGAGCTCACGAAGTGAGCGAGGACAAATATATCTGAGTGTCATAATGGCTTTTAGCCACGTTTTAAACCCACTGCTTTTCACTTCGACTGCGAGAAAATAAAAAAGACTTAACATGAAAATTGTATATTTCATGAAAAACTAAAAGTAGTTTGAGCAATTCTATCAGAAAGTTTAGCCAATCTGATCAGGTTGGTTTGTTTGTTTTTAATTATTTGTAAGGAGTATGTAGCTGACCGCAAGTTTTTTTTTCAGTGTCATTGAAATTTGTATGAGATTATATGGCTTTCTTTTAAACCCTAGGGGCTAAATGTACTATTTTAGCCTCGCTCCACGAAGCTAATATGACGTACTTTTTGAGCAGGAGAAAAGAAAAATACGAAATATGAATAGTAGGGTTGGGTAACCATCGATAATGGACTTTTTTATCGATGATTCCGCTAAATTGAAAACAGTATTATTTAAAAAAATATAATTAACCGATAGATATAAAATAACATTTATATAAATACTACCTCAAAAAACATTACACCTATGTTTTAAAAGCTGATTTTATACCTGTAGTATTTCTTTAGCGTATGTCCATACGAACGAAACCAAACCGTCAAAGTGGGACACTAAACTTGAGTCGGAAATAAATTCCATTCCAATTCCGTAAAAAAAGATCAAACAGACGACATTAGTATCAATGACTATTAGATTAACAATAACAAACCTTTATCTCATACATAAAATCGGATAAATATACAAAAAACGCATACTTTTCACTGAACAAGCACTAAAGTTTAGTAAATCGACAAAGTGGGACGCTACCTATAGAAAATCACTAAGGCTGGAAACAGTGGTCAACCGATGGTACGCGCGTACTGTCGGTTTGGCGTGTTTTGTATGGCCGCACACGCACTGACGGTCAGCATCAGTCTGAACGCGCCTATGCTTTTTAGCAGCGATAGCTACGCCCGATTGACCGTACGCGCGTACCATCGGTCCAGCACTGTTTCCAGCCTAAACTTTATAATGCAATAAAAAAGTACTTACAAATAAAAGTAAGTACTTAGAATGTGATATTAATACTTTTTATGCTTGATAAGTGTGTTTTATAAGTAATCTTATGTTATATATTAAAATACACTTGTCGGTTGTATTTTTTTTTAGGCTGTACTTTTCAATTCAGTTTTTCTTAACTTTTTGACATAATAACTAACTAAAGGGATCCATAAAATTATTTCTGCCTGTTTTAGCATGAGAATACATTTATAAATACAACTTTAATGATAAATCTGCGTACCATGTTATAAATATAGAAAATAAAGGAACCCATATTCAGGATTGACTTATTTTCGTTCTGTTATTATGTTCAAGTCTCCGTAACATACAAACTATTAGTAGGTTACATACATAATTGTGACTTATTTGAAATCCTTAAAGTATGCCACTTCATTTGATAATAACCACTCCATAACTTCAAAGTACAAGTGTGTTTTTTGCCGTCCCAAAGTTTAATCAACGTTTTCTCAATTGTCGCTTTTTCACTTTTGCAAATTTGAAGAATTTAAAAAAAATAACTATAGCACTTAGAGGCATATATTTTTCACCAAAAGATAGCGTATGATCTGTAGTATTAGGAATTACTCATAACTCCATATCGACAAAGTGGGACCTTTTCCCAAAAACTGTCACATTTGGTATCGATTCAAAAATATGTTAATGTTATTGTAGGTGTGGGTCACCTTTCTCTCATATAATATTTATGTTAGCTAAATAATGTAATAAGTAGGTAACCAGATTGTTTGTGTGCGGTCGAGGTGCCCGTTGTCTTCAAACAAGTGTTAAGACGGCGAAAAACGTACCGTTTAACATAATCAAATACATTACAGGAAGTATTTTAATTTCCATTTTATAGTGGAATACCGTCATTTGTTTGGATTAGATAAGCAGGCAATAATAATCGTGAAATTAGTGCCTATGGTAATATAGCACGTCATTACGTGCCATTTTAGCCATTGCTAAAACAGAGGTTTACGTGCCTACAATAACCAATAACCATTCACTAGAATTGCAGTATATAATTATAAATAAATGATCAGGAAAATTATTAACGACATATTCTTGTTATGTAAGTATGCGATGAAATCACCACGATCTTATTAGTTAGTGTCAAAGCATTTCCATCTGAACAATTCTGGAAAAAAACATTCTTACTACATTTAAATATGTTACAGGCTTATTAGTAACACCATTTGGAAGCTCGTACCGGAAAAAGGACTCATATCCATCAATTCAGGATGTTGTCTCTTTCAGTCGACCTAACCGACAGATCGACCAGCGTAAAGAGATAATAGATGTAGAAAGTGACCTCACTATTGACATTGAAAAACTTGACATGGAGCGATTGAAAAAAGATGATTCCTCGTTTCGTCGTCAGATTATGGGTGATCTAGGAGGCGATATATTGCTTCAAGACGACAAAATAAAAGAGGCCAGGCGCGTACAGAAATACTACCCAGCAAAAGGTTTGGCCGAATATTATAGAGCCGACGAATTACAATACAGGACTAAAATGGCGGATTGCATGTTGCAACTTATTTACATGGCCAGGTCAAAAGTGAAGGCGTTCGTAGCTCGAGGATTTATTAAATCAGGCTCGAACGAATATCGCGTGGGTTTCATTGTTCGTAAACTGGAAGCTTTATATTTTAAAGCAAGCAGATACTTGACAGTTATGGCGATGAGACAAATTGACAGGAAATGGGACACCGAGAGTACAGGAATACTGAATCTCCACCACAAGGTGGTGATGGCGTATTATGATTTCGACCGCTTATACTTCATGCAGATGGCTCTCCACCAGAGAATGGAAGTGTACGCAGGACACCCGATCCACTCCCAGAGCGATGCACTGTTTACAACTACGACTCTACATCCTTTAGCGTAGCGTTCTTATTAAGAATTACATTTTTTCAAATCAACAGATCATCATCTCTACGTACTATTTGTACAAATCTTCATTATTGTGTACCTACGTATTACTATCCTCAATTTTTAACTGTCGATACACAGTTTGTCAATTATATTGCATTGTTTCTATTTATAGGCTTACCTTACTTGTCCTAGATAGCAAACAACATTCTAACCCAAAAGTACAACTATTTTTAGTCTTAAACTCCCATTGTCTCGTAAATAAAGTAACAGGAATTAATATTTTTAGTACCACATTGCCAATTTCATACATTAAATGTATTTCCTTGCGAAAAAACAGCTGGTATTGGCATTAAATGCATATTTTTAGTATAGAATGTTGTTAACTATCTAGGACAGGTAAGGATAAATAGCTTATAAGCATACTGTATGTTTAAATCTATTTGTTATTATTATTGTTTTAATTGAATAGATTAATATTTCTTCAAACCCCAAATTTCCTTGCCTTATAGGAACCTTCTAGGAATCGAATATCAATGGAATCTCTCAAAAGGCGTTAAAACATGTGTTTTTTTCTAGTGTGTGTGTCAAGACATACACTTATTATATACTAGTTCAACTACCTACCTTTAACTTAGATATCTTATACTTGACTTGATCATACATTTTTTAGTGGCCAAAAATCAAGACAAGCTTTTTATATTCTATATATTCAAGGTCATTAGGCACTGTCTCTCTGAGGTCAACTGAAGTCATCGCATCTATACCATAGGGTATTCATCAAAATGCGTCAAAATATGCGTAAGGATTTCAGAGGATTTGAACTTGCCGTTGCCCTCCGACCCTAAAATCTGAGATATCTAGTACCTATACAAGAAAAGAAAAGGGCTAGCTTTAAAGTTTGCTTTAGCGTAGTCGGGTAAAAATATCCTATTATTGAATAATTCCTATTTCCTAATCATTCTTTACAATAAAATGTACATGTCAGCGAAGCTAAGCAGAAGTTCTTAAAAAACAAAGATCAGAGTGTAGCAGGTGGCAACACTAAGCCCGGAGGTTCCTCAAGAATAAAACTTTTGTGAAAGGACGTAAGTTTAAACTGAATAAAATATAAACAGTGCTTGAAATCTTGGACAGAGAGGGAGCCGCTATTTACGAACGTGTCTGGAGTATTCGAGGGATTTTGCACAGGGTTCCTTTGTCTCATAACCCACTGTGTGCAAAAGTTAAATTGTGATGTTAACTGTATGTAATCAAATAAAAATAAAATTTTGATAGGTATTTTATATGTAGGTACAATGATAGAAATCCTAAACAAAATGATTTCGATATCTTACGTGCAGCTTGTTTTATGACCCTTTAAATTGGGGTGCGACAGTCCATTATTAAAGTATGAAAATATTATTAAAAAATAATACCTAACATATCCATGAAATGTATAGTAACTTTTATTTTGAAACCTTTTCAATAATCGCAAGTTTTTACATAGTTGCTGAACAAAGTTCTTAATTTCCCCATACTGTGTACTAACCGTGTGACGTCACTAAGCTGAGTAGACTTTAGTATGAAGCGATTTTTGGAAAAGTCCAAAATTGTGTTGTTAATATTGTTGTTTCTTGGGGAGTTCTTCTGAGACAGAAGTAGTTTTTTCATATATATTTTTTCTTATTGAGAGGTAGTTCTATAACATACCATAGAAAATAGTTGTGAAATAGCCTATTGTATTGTCAGTCACGTCCATGATTGTATAAACTTGCTTTCATCAAGCTATAATTGAAAAAATAAGTAAATTATTAATTTATCCCTTTTAAAATATTTTATCCTAAACAGACACAGGCGAAAGGTTACATACTTAAGTACGTACTCTGCAATAAATATTCACAAAATACAAAGGTGCTTCCCCTCGCTCTATTCATGCGATTTTTAATTGTATACGGGTAGAAATATCTCTATTAGTAAAACGGTAGGTAGGTGTTTTAATTTCTCTTTTAAAGTTATCAAAATGAAATGTCTGTACATTGAAAATAATTAAAAAATAATGATTGTAACGGACTATTTGGAAGTCACTGAATCGAAATATATATATTATTTTATATGCTTGTATGTGTCGTTGCTTCATCACGCCAAATCAGCTTTATGGATTTCAACAATTTTTGGTACACGGGTAGCTGAGTATCCATAGATGGTAATATGATACTTTTTACTCGACTACGCTGAGGGAAAAATAGGGTTACAATTTTTTTTCTCCTCAGCGGTCGAAGATGGCCGGCACCTTCTAGTACTACATATAACATATACGTTCAGTTTACAATATAGAACAAAATCAATCAAAATCTCTTGGAAGTCAATTAGGTTAATCAATTGCGTTTCTACGTAATGGCCTGCTTTATTCCCTTTCGGCAGTTAAAGACCACAATGAGAAATGACCAGAATTAAAAAGGACTACTTCTTGAAATTACCATTCTTAAAATGACCACTTCTTAAAATTAGCACTTCATGAAATGACCACAATTACGTTTCATACATAAATTTGCTTTTGCTGGTAAATTTAGACCTTTTAACTTATTTTTAATCAATTTACGTTTAGATAATGATAACAATATACTTAAGCACAGCCACTTCTTAGGAGTGTGTACGATTTTCGATTTCCTTTTCTGATGTACTTTATCATTCTCTCATTAATCATTATCATTCAATGTAAAAAGACGACGGATTAAGTTTAATGGTAGGTAAGTAAAATACGTCTAAACCTTAGGACTTGTAACAGTGGTCGTTTAACGAAATAGCCATTTTGTAGAGGTAGTAATTTCAAGAAGTATCCTTTTGTAGAAGTAGACGTTTAAAGGTGTAGTCATTTGTAGATATTGTCATTTCTGATTTTGGTCCTTAACCGCCGAAAGGCTTTATTCCACAATAGGTGGCACAAATAGCGCACTTTATGCCTTAAGGCTCTCCTACCAGTCAACAATACGGCCAAACAGAAACTAACAGTTGGTGCAGAATCTATAAAGCAGAAGAAAAAAAAGAACCAAGAAAGAGATCAATAATATTCGTTTCTGTTTCTGCAATTATCACTCGTTGAAATAAAACAATTTAAACGGATTATATCGCCTATATTATCTTAGGGTGACGGCACCAGTAATGGACAGGCACCCAATTATTATAATATTTCCGTTAAAACAAATTTTAAGTAAGAGGCACTACATTATTAAACTAACAACACTGTATGTTCAAATAACTGAATGTTGGTAACTGAAACCTGTGTCCACGAAAAATGCGCCATAGAGCACTGAATGTTTGATGTCCATTATTGGGTGCCATTGTAATTAACATGTCCATGATTGGTGCCGCCACCCTATGAAAATAGATTCTAAATAAAATAAAAAAAAAATAAAAAAAAAAAAAAAAATTCATTTATTTCAGAACTTCAGAATTCCATATATTGTTAGTACAGTTAACTTATAAACTATGTTAGATAGGCACACAACTATAACATTAAACACATATCACAATACAACAAACATAATCATTTATTCACCCCACCCCCCTCCGCCGCCTCATTGATCCCTTCTCAACACATGCAGATCTATGAAACGGCCGAGAACGGGCGAGTCCAGCCTGTCCGCTATCATTTGCAGAATACTGTTGCCGCTCCCTCGCACACGCCGTATCACGGACGCCGACTTTTTACGCATTATAGCATAAAAGTCGTCGACGGCCGCGTCCGCGAACATCCCCGACGCACTGCAATAGCGAGAGAGCCGCAACAGTGCCCTGAAAACATTGTTATATTGCACTCTTAGTGCATTGTACGCTCGTTGCGTAAAACTAACCCATAGATCACTCGTATAGAAGCATTGGCAGTATGCTCTGAAAAGCGATAATTTTACCGGCACTGTACAGCGCGCGAATCTATGAGTCAGCATGTTGCCTCGAACGGACAATGACCTTCGCTCGCGCTCAATGTCCTTATCATCCTTTAGGTCATCGGTCAGTACATGACCCAAATATTTAAATTGTGACACTTGCTTTATAGGCACATTCTTTAAAAGAAGTGGTGGAACGTAGTTAGGTAGTTTATTTTTACCTTTAAAGATCATGAACTCACTCTTTTTCACATTGTACCTTAAGCCGTGCGTCACAGCATACATTTCACACATATTTACCAGTTTTTGCATCCCATAGAATGACGGACTGAGCAGCACCATGTCGTCGGCATAACTTATATTATTTACGCTAACATTATCCAAGCGGCAACCGACATGTGTGCTACTCAGCTCGCCAATCAGCTGATCAACGTATAAATTGAACAGTCTTGGCGAAGTTAACCCACCCTGTCTATCCCATGCATTTCATACTAACAGCAAGTACGAAATGTATGAACTCGCACTAATCACTAATCAAATAATAAACAGCACCCCTAGCACAACTGTTATACGCGACCCTTTGTCGCGCGTCAAGATTGTCTGTCTCTTTCCTTTCAGTACAATACAAGATAGACGGGTGATGCTATGTCGCGCGACAAGCGCAGTCGCGGAGAGTTGAGCTAGATCGGCCAGTAAGGGTGTTACGTGCTGCTTATGATTTAGGTGAGTGGCAAATACAGATTGTTTCTTGGTTTGAACTGTTGGTTGTTCTTGGTTCGTGGTTCTTTGTGTGTCCTACTGACGGAACCCTGACAGTATAGCCTGCAGTTGAAACATTTATAAGCGCTGAGGCGGCGGGGAACAACTCGCGTTGGAGATCCGGATTTATGTGTGCTGAATTAAAATGCTTCGTGTGATTCTTCCAAAACTTTACTCCATGTTCAACTTTCTGTGGAGCATCTTCCACTCATCTATATTATTATAAATATAATGATATACGAATAAATTTATTCTTTTTGCAACTAGTTGCGTAGCGAGATTATTGCTTCTTTTTTGACAACTGGTTGCGAAACTTAGATGCCGAAGCGGCCGGAACGGAAACCGCAGCTATTTGACGACCGGTTTAGCTCAGTGGGAGTAACGTTGCCTGCGGAGCTGAGGTCCTGGGTTCAAATCTCGGTAAGGGCAAATATTTGTGTGATGAGCATAAATATTTGTTCCTGAGTCTTGGATGTTTTCTATGTATATCAATACTAATATTATAAATGCGAAAGTGCGTCTGTCTGTCTGTTACCTCTTCACGCTTAAACCGCTGAACCGATTTGGATGAAATTTGGTATGGAGATAGTTTGAGTCCCGGAAAAGGACAAAGTCTACTATTTATCCCGGAAAAATACCCTTATCCGCGATAAACGAATTTAAGGCGGACGAAGTCTCGGGCAGAAGCTAGTAAGTAATATATCTATTAAATATATCGTCGTCTAGTACTCATATCATAACACAAGCCTTATTCAGCTTACCATGGGACTAGTTCGATTTGTGTAAAATTGTCCCGTAATATTTATTTATTTATTTGACAATTGATATGACTATGATACTAACTACCTACACAAATTTAATAGCTAATCCGTCCTGCGTCTTTTTCCGACATACGGTGATTATCTACTTTATTTTGCCCGAATATAATATCTATAAAAAAATATACCTATAGCAATCCTGTTGGAAACTTTGATCGCCTTAAATATTAGCGGCCCTTAATTTCCTTAATATTTCATAATTTCCGAAAGCTTGGGCCGACACTCCGTGATTGATTATGCCCTTCTAACTGATGGACCTTAATTACTAATTTACTAATTACCTGTTCTTAGTTAGTCCCTTAACTAGCCTTAACTCGATTTTAATCTGATGCCGTACGGTTAACTGCGTAAGGCAGGCCGCAAGCGAACGACTGGAACCGTCCTTTAACAGTTTTCTGATGAAGTTCTTCCATCGTGAGTACCTACTATTTATTACACTAGATGAAAAACAGGCCACGTTGAAAATTATTTTAATTGAAATTATGTGTAGTTTTTTTATATTTTTCGGACATATGGTTTAGAAGATAGAGGACATAATTTATGCTACTTTCCGAGCGATTATTTCCGAGACTATATCACCTAATCAAATAAATTAGTACCTACTTAGAAATCTTAGTGTTTTTAAAAGAACTGTCAAAATGCGTGCTACATGTCGATGTAGTTGCTGAAAAAAATCAGCTTCTGTTTTATGAAGTGCCCCTCCCTAGATTTTTTTAATAAACTTATTTTGCCTCTAGAAAAAATACACAATTCCAAAGGGATAACTCTGTAAAATTCTAGTTCAATTGGATATAAATAATTTTATACAAATTCCTATAGTAAAGGATTAATAAGAAAAAGGATTGTGTAAATAGGAGTTTAGCCGAAAACTTGTGCGTGGAAGGCCTAGAGCCGATGATTAGCGACCATTTGAAACGTACGTTACAGTACGTACGCGCCAGGTGTGTTATATAGGGGTAGGGGTGGAACCATTTTCCAAATACGAATTTACAGTGAGAGGCTACAGGACGCTCTTAGTAAACTATCTGAGAATTGAGGTATTAATTATTTATGTTGTGCGGAAATTATTGACTATTTGGAGGTCACTAAATCGAACAATATTTTTATTTATTGTTTGTATATGTCGTTCTGGCTTCATCACGCCCAATTGGCTGAACGGAGTTCTACTATTTTTGGTATACGGGTAGCTGGATATTCGCAGTTGGTTCTAGGATTCTTTTTGCGCTACAGGATTAAAGATAAAGATATTCTACGCAGAAGAAAAAATAAGGGTAGTGACTTTTTCTCCTCCGCGAACTCAAGGCCTCAAGGAACTTTAGGTACTGTACAAAATATATATTTTGTGGTGGAGTGAATAAACACTTATTCTTTAATTTTTCATCCATTAAAAAATAATAATTTCAATACTTATTTATTTGGACAAAAATCCCATCATATGACAAGAATAAAAAAACAAAACTAAAAACACTAGACTTAAACTAAAACATCGAAATCTAAATTGAAAGAAGCTATTTTAAATTGCTAATTTAGCCAATAACTAAACATATACACATCAACTTTCTTAATTAAACCTGAACAAAGGAATATTTGAATTTAAATACATTGTGACCTACACAATACTCGGCCAGTCAGTGTAAAACAAATAAGCGAAACGGCGTACGAAATGACATTCCCGAAGACCACGTATTCCCATGTCGACGTGTATAATATTTGATTTCTCATTCTACACGATATTTCTACACAAACAACGCAATAAGTCACAAATCAACTACAACCCTTAAATAAATACCTACCATAAAAGCAGCGAGTTAAAATACAGGATTGTTACTATAGGATTTTAGGTGCGACGTTTTGAGTTTCGAGTTATTTGAATCTGCGTAGAATATGCGAGTTTTCGATTCCACTTTTAAATTAAAAAGGGACTCATAGCTCCCCGAAGGTTAGGTCAGGCCTTTTGGTAGCGTACAAAACAACAATAGATTGTGTTGTATCGCGCAGATCATAAGATAGACATAAGGTGCACTCGTCGTTATAAGTCTGATAATCAGTCCCTTGCATTGATCCCATTTATTTCGTAGTACGCTTTTGACAATGCACCGCCGTCTGAACTCTGTAGTTGTATCGGTTTTTATCCATTCAGTAGACCGAAATAAAATGTTGCGCTTACGTCACTTTACGTGCATTTCAGCTGTATTTCTTCAGTAACGTACAGGCTTACAACTGAGAAACAATGTTTCAGTCTGCACGGTGTGGACGATCTGAGAACCTCATATGCATATTTTACGAAGCTGAATTATTTCGTTGCTCTCCACCTTTAGCTGGGAGCGTAGTAACATGCCGCCGAACAGCGGCAGTACAAAATGTTCCGTTATAACATTTTGTACTGTTTCGGAAACGTGTATTGCATATTTTTTTTAAACTGTTCCATATTAACAATTGTTTCTTAGTGAACACAAGGGTGGCCAAAGGGGGCAGAAAGGGGCATTAATTTGCCTGTACCCGCAATTCATACTTTCCTTACCCTCCATGCCCCCCCTGGGCTATCGGCTGGCGACGCTCTTGAGTGAACACGTGGCTTAACACGTTCACTGTCCTCATATGTCATTCTCACAACTCTTACGGTGTAATTCAGTGTGGTAGTTGTGACGCAATAGTGAAAACATGGACTCCAAGCGTGTTATGTGACTTATCATTGGGGGCACCCAGACAGAGTATAAGCGTTAAGTCAAGGTCATGGTTACCGCTTTACCCGTGCACATACTTTTGTGCACCACGACCTGAAGCCGAACTGCCAACAAAAGAATAATCCAACGGCAATCAAACATGTTAACACCACTACGCCTAGAGCTGTATACTCGTGTGTATGGACAAAATTTTCATCGCTGTAGTACCTGACCGTGATCATCAGGGAAATAACCGGTAATTGTCAAAATCTGCACAAATAGGTATACTCCATCTGAGAACAAAAAAAAGTTAAGTTTATGTTTTTTTTATAAAAATCTTTTCGCGCGCAAAGTTCTTGTTTGTAAAATTCGAACTGAGGAATTATAACAAATAGTAATATAAACACAGCACTTCATATACCCTCACTCAAATCAAAGATGTATCTAATTTCGATGAAGTTGTGTTCTGTCCATTGCCCTTTAAACAAATGTATCCTTCAAAATACTCCATTACCTACAAAAAAAATTAAAGAAGTAATGTTATAACTTGATACATACATTAAAAGCAGAATACTCGTACATTACAAATAATATATAAATAAACAAATAGATCTGAAAATAATTTCACGTGTATTTTACTGTCACTAATAAATGTCACTTATCGCATTGCTATAAACTTACACGTATGGAGTGCAGAAGGCAAGGAGCCTTAGCGCATTTAAGCACTGGAGCTGTCAGGCGGATTCATTCCGCTTTGCCAAAGTACCCACGAAATCGCGGGTTAGTTTATACAATAAATGGTCAGGGTTGGTTTTTTGTGTGTGGGTAATTTTTTTTACTATGTGCGTTTGTAGAAATAGGTATATTTCCGTAGTATGCTCTACGTGTTTACCTCGGCCCGCACTAAAAATGCATGAAAACTTTGTTCTGTAATGACATGGCTTGTCATCTCCAGTGATTAAATGGTCTAGCAAGGAGCACAATATCGGTGTATCCAAATTGTCCGTCAAAAGGCGTTAAATTGTTGGCTTCACGGTAGCATGTAAGTACATTAATTTATTTTATTTTCAAGGATGTATCTTTGACACAAGACTTTGAAAGTCATTGAATGTCATCGATGTGAAACAAAGAGAAAGAAGACTAAATATTTCACGATTGTAAAATTAACCATAATAATACCCAAAAAATCGAAAATGCAACAAAAATCATATTGAACACTATTGAATATTTATATCAAAAGAAGAATGAAGGATTGAGAATCATTTCAAGGAATTAATGGTTGACATGACCGGTACTGACACACAACGGCCAATGCAATTCATACACTATTGTTACTCTAGCGTCAATCTGCAGGAATTTGGAACTACATATTATTTACTGCTTACAGCTGGACACTTTTGCAACTCTTTCCCCATAAGACATTGTGCTCCTTACCTCTACCCTCCATACCTACACGAATCTGACAAAAGTAAGTTTGCAGAGTTAAAATAATATGGGTAACCCCATTAAAACTACTTTTACTTAGAGTCCATTTAAACTCACTGAGCTTTATATATCACCACTGACTGCTATCAACTTATTTTTGTACGTATTTCATTATTGTAATTTTGGTGCTGGTAGGCAGATACGAATGTCTATGGAAATAAAATTAGTTTTATTCGTAAGTCGACATCCGTAACTATAAATTGATCGTTTGTTATTACATCAAACTTTGTGTCTGTGGGTTTGGTGTGTGGGTGACTAAAATGACTATTCTAAAGTTCATCACACACGGCGCAGAGACTAATTCAAATTCAAATTCAAATTCAAATTATTTATTTCGAATTATTGCAATCCATATAGTGGTTAGTAAAATACAAACTTATAAATCTATGTTAACGACAATAACAACAATAACTTAGACATACTAAAGGCGTCGTGGTGCGGCGACCGGCGGCGCGTGCAGCCGCACCCAGCGCGCGAGCAGCCGCGAGTCCCATCGCTGCGCCAACACGTTCACAATGCTGTTCGAGCTGCTGCGAGTACGATTTAGTAACGACGCACACCGCTTTCTAATGATGGCATCGAAACCATCGGTGTGCGCCAAAAAAATAAAATGCGACATCATCATATCATATAACCGACAGTATCACTTATCTCAAGCATGAAATTACAGCAGTAATAAAACTTGCAGACTCTGATTTCCGCAACTTTCATTGGGTGGGAATAAATAAGGCGACTTTAAAGTGATTTAAATGTATGTAGGCCTCTATAGAAAAAGAAGACCATTTCAAATAGCACTTTTTAAATGTCGTAATCGTTGTAAATTTAATGAATACAAGTAATATTTACATACTTCAATATAAAAACTACTCATTATAATATCGATAACGAAATTATCGATATGACCTTCTTGAAATAGTTTACCCACGTCAAAATTAGTTCAATGGGATACCCGTTGGTAGACCGTGGGGGTGCTTCAAATTCGTGCATAAAATTAGGTGTATAATGTATTGGACAGCCTATCCCGTGAAATAATAGACATCAGGGGGCACTACACATTGGCACGAGTTGAGGCCGAAATACATTAACGTTATACAAAAAATATTCCATTCCTTCAACATTGTATCGCCCTCGTCCTCGTCTCGGCCCTCAACTCGCGCCAATGTGCAGTGCCTCTATTTAGCTGAGCGAAGGGCGCGATGTCAGTCATATTATTTAGTTTAATTTTCGTTCGGCCATTTCTAGTACATAGCGTTTCGTAATCGCCAATGTTGCTCAGCCAGATATCACACTTACACACATGAAGATACGAAGGATTTGTACTAATTCTTAACATTTTTCTCCATAATTTCTTTAACCATACCAACGAGCAAGGCTTGAGTGACGCTATCTAAAACGACTGTCTGCAAGCGAATAAATAAATAAAATATAAATACACCGAGCCAACCTTAGGTTAAGGCCTCACTGCTGTGAAAGGCTTAGCGGGAAGCGACTGACTAGGTTCCACCCCGCTTCATTAAAAAATATTCAGGTTTGATACTTTCACATTTATAACCTGAATAACTTTTTACATTTATAACTTTTTACGTTTAAAACCATATCATCCCGAAAAAGTCTTGCTAGACAAATGCTTCCCCTAAGAATATCCCCAATATGACTGGTCGAGCGTCCTGTCTCTTCTTGGAGGCTTTTCCACGCTGCATTATATATATACGCGGTTGCCATCGATTTATCGGACTGTAGATAAGAAAATGCACCCGATAGGAAGTAGCCATTGTCGTCCATGAATATGTGCAACACCAGAGGAGCTGTCCATTAATTGCCGATCTTTGAAATTATCTGATACTGGACGGTGCCCGTAGAAAATAGGAGAAAAAGTCATTACCCCTCTTTTTTTGACACCGTAGTCGGGTAAAAAGTGTCCTATACCCAACCATCTGTGGGGTACCCAGCTACCCGTGTACCAAACATAATTTTCAGATTAGCCTATTTGGCGTGATGAAGCCACAACGACTCATACAAATTTACCAATAATCCAAAAAGAAATCGATTCAGTGACCTCCAAATGGTTAGTTCCAATCGTTTTTTGATAATATGTCCAACAGAGTTGTGATTTTGACTACTTAGGTACGCTACTCGTACCTATCTAAAGAGCTTTCTGGGCGCATATTATTACTGCCCAGTAAATCGCTTACCGCTTACGCTCGACACCGTGTACGAGGCCTTAGCCTTAGCCTTTGAGTTTTAAATGCAAGGTTTATTTTCGTAATATTCCTACTCGTCCATGTTGGAAATTCTGTTCATTTATGATGCGGGGAATCTTTCTGTGAGGTACTCGCCTTTTGTATGAAAAATTCACTAAAGAATCCTTGTAACGTGTTACACTGGTTATAAGGTTTAGAGATACGCTGCTATTTTGCCTTGTAGCTTATAGGTACAATTAAGGAGTTTGTATGTTATCTTGTTAAGAAAAATCGATTAAAGAAGACTTAAATCTCAATATTAAACATAATACGTACGTCATGCGTCAGGTATTTATAAATAATTATTTCGTGTGAGTTGTTTCTTAATAAAAGTATACTTGTATTCACTATTAAAGTAATATACAGTTGCTCCTGGCTACCCTAACATCAATAAATAAGCATAAGGCATCATATGATGCCGGGGTACGAAAATCAAAATTATTTTAATCCGTCTGTTAGATAATAAAAATATATTGAACACGTATTTTTTGTTTTTTTTTTATTTATAAGCACATGCTCGGATAAATCTCATTGAACTTTAAGAATGTAGGCTCGTGATGTCATAACTAAGTATAAACTGTACCTACGCGTGACGTCATGCGAACTTTTTTGATTTAATGTGTCGCCATATTTTTTTCATTTAAATCGTAATAGTCGTAAAAAAAAATACTCCTCATCTCCATATTTTTTTAATAATCAAAATGATGAACAAATACTAAAAAATTTAGTCGTCATCCTTGCTAACCAGGTTGTCTGACCACCTTGCTTACCAAGCTGCCGTTTCCGGTACGCGGTTTCCACTCGAGAACTTTTCTTCCCCAACGGCCGTCGGTTCTTCGAACTATGTGCCCTGCCCATTCCCACTTCAGTTTGCTTACCCTGTTTACTATGTCGGTGAACTCGGTTCGTCTACAAATCTCATTTCTGATTCGATGTCGTAGATATTTAACCCGAGCATAGCCCTTTCCATAGCTGCATACCTAGATATGTCATAAGGTGCGTCCACACTTGTATCATTTACGCGTATCCGATCACCGTGCCGTGGCATGACTGCGTATCGCGCTGCTTGGACGCTCACTGTCGGCGCAGCGATCATGCCTTTGCTTGTCCGATCTAAGTGTGTGATACGCGTAGCAACATGAATTTCGAGTAATCGGATCGGCGCAACGTCCAAACGCGTGATCGTGACACGCGATCGCCACGGAGCGAAGATCTGATCGGGCAAATGATACAAATGTGGACGCACCTATAGATAATGTATAAAAGCGCCTAGTGAATAAATTGTAATAATAATAATTGGACATACCGTTTAGAAAATAGCCCTCTATTTGCAGGCTAGCCTGGTTAGGGTTGCGGGGACTCGCTGGATGCGGGTCGCCTCTATCCGGCCCATGTGGAAATCTATTGAGGGGGCCTGTGTCCAGCAGTGGGCGTCCTATGGCTGGAATGATGATGATCCTTCTTCTGCTTACCACGCGACACGCGAGCATTATCTACTTTTTTCAAATTTCAGGTTTTATTTAACCATTATCGACCTGCGTACCCAACATAGACTATTTAAATAAATAAATAATAAATAAATATGAAGGGACAATTTACACAAATCAAACTAGTCCCATGGTAAGCTTAATAAGGCTTGTGTTATGGGTACTAGACGACGATATATTTAATAGATGTATTACTTATATACATAGAAAACATCCAAGACTCAGTAACAAATATTTATGCTCATCACACAAATATTTGCCCTTACTGGTATTTGAACCCAGGACCTTAGGCTTCGCAGGGAACGTTACTCCCACTGAGCTAAACCGGTCGTCTATTTACATAGTTAAAGCATTAAATTTGCCTACGTAACGCCTTAAATTCAAAAGTGCAACCAGCTACAGTAATTTATAAATATCATACTGTGCTTTTGTAGTGTTTATTTGCTTTGCGCGGATTACAAGTGACTGTTTGCATCTATTTCTCGTATTCAGCGTCCACACAAATGTCATATTACACTTGAAATATACTTATTTCAGCGTGCATTTTAAAGTTCGACCGTTTAGACTATTTTACTTCTGTAACTCATACATATAAACAGAAACTTAACCTCTATTAGTCGAACTTGGATCGCTAAAAGCCTACTAACAAAAACCTCACTAAGTCGAATACTCGATAACACTAATATAGGTACACGTATTAGCGTTTTCCTTGAGTTTCGTCTCATAGAGGTTCCACTATAGTTTAGATCATTATGTTTCACATATATATTTGAAGCTATTGCAACCAAGTACACTATTACCAAGGACCATGAAAACAAGAGGACTGTCAATTGTCATACTTTGAATCGTGCCCCGAACGCAAGAAGATATTCAGGCAAAAACTAGATGGCGCTTTAAAACTATATATTTAACGATGTTATAATAGAACAAAGAAACGGTATTAGTTCATAAACAGCTAATTTTAATAAATTGTAACATTGAAATACTGTGTCATGCTTGCAAAGTTGAATGTTGTAAATAACAATTTTTATACATAGATGGCATTGTACATTATGGGGAACGGCTTCTTGTATGGAGATTGACAGTCCTCTTGTTTTATGGTCCTTGCCTTTGCCTTATTATAAGTAAATTCACCAATGTAACTTAATTGTGAGGAAGCCTACATTGAACGAACTGCGATGTTCCTGAATAGCAAGATTAAGCCAAGGTGTGTTCCGCGACACAATCTTAAACAGGCAAATTGGCCTCTGTTTTATCTAGCTGTTTACCGGTATCGCACGGAAGCTTACCCTTAACGAACGACGACTTCGGTAACAGTACGTGCATTTTCCTTAACTATATTACCTACATTTGGACTGTGCTTAAAAGGTAAAGTCTTAAAAAACACTCCCGTTATTTAATGCTTTAATACAGAGCACAAACGTTAAATAAAATCGAATCTATGTAGGTACAGATATTATAAAAATCCAGATGCCTTATAGGTCATAAATCCAAGAAATATCTTAATAGTGCGATGAGGAATGAATCAAATAGTATATTATGATCAATGATAACAGGGCCATTTGTTGACCGGAATATCTTTGCGGCCTCATCAAGTCAAAATGGAGTAGTAATTTTGGTAGGTACAAAGATAGAATGCTGAGCAATAAGGTTATGACTTTTTCTTCTTCCGCGTTTCAAGTTGCGGTCACCTCCTAGTTCGGCTATGCTAATCTTGTAAACTAGAAAGCGAGAGCAAATATTTATGCAACTACAATAAAATTAAGTAAAATTAAATAAAATCTATTCGAAAGAATCCGGCCACGCACACGCAATGGTGTGGCTTGGCCTTAGTCTGTATGAAGTTACCCTCAACGTCCTTGCGCTGCGTCCGTCGAGCCAATTTGGCAACAAAACATAACGGCAGAATTCAGAGAACGGATCAAATCAATTGAGGAGTACCCTCAACATGTATTTGGATATGTAGTGCAATGACGCTAATTATCAGTGGATCCGTGAAAGCAAACAAAGCTGAAATGAACATAAGGAAAACCATAATATACACAATTATGTCGAAATGTGTGACTATGTATATACACTTGTGTCGCGTGTAACAATATGTAAACATTTCAGACCTTATTAACTCAAACGAAGTAGGTACAGTCAGCGTCAAAAGTAAGTGATTTTTTGTTTACAATTTGACATATGCCAGTAGTAAAATTGTCAGCTATTTTTGATGCTGACTGTACAATGACCAGCATTAATACCTGCCACAACAAAGCGCGCATAAAATATCTGACTCTATAAGCCATTTAGGGCCGTTGGACGTGTCAGATATTTTCGCCCGCTTTGTTATGGCAGATATTAATGCTGGCGACTGTACAGTCTAAATACTTAGGTACGCTAGCAAAAGCAAAGACAAATCTGAAGAAAAATAAATAAACACTAAAGATATGTAAACTTTGATATATGTACAAACTCAATTTCTAGATGGACGAAACTCGCTTCTCACGAGACTTAATTTTAAATTAAAATGTATTAACTTAATTTTAAGTGTGTATAAAACTATAGAAGAACTCAGGCGCTTATTATTAAAGAAACCCTATAAAAATGCATAAGTCGAATACTGTTTTGAAAAAGTACTTTAAAATGTTGATTTCCTAATAAATAGCCACAAAAAAAATATTTCGGCAAAATCAATGCGCTGTCTGCCATGTTCAATTACATCGTTACGGTATGTAAACAAAACTCAACAAGAAAATATAACCTAACACTTTAAAATATGATTGTTGTTTATTATTATGACTCGACTGATAGATGACAGCGTATTGTTCTGCGATTATGACGTCACACCATAGCGGCACGTGTCAGGTCACGTGATATAGAGATTAAAAGAATCGGCTTTTAATTGAGGAGGTTGGAACAAAAGGTGTAATTTACGCATTCAATGCGTAAATGTCACCTTTTGTTCCTAACCTCCTGAATTTCAATTAATTAAAACAATTACGTGTATTTGTGACTCAAAGTCAGAATATATAGGTATGTATATTTCTACAGAAATTTAAACTTAATCCATGTTCATAATTTATTCTTCACTACTGAAACACCCCTATGCGGATGTTGATACTGAGCATAAAATATAATCCTCACCAAAAAGCAGAGTCCATTTAATAAGGGCCGATTTACTATGAAAAGACGACTACATACGGCCTTTCGGTTGTAGGTTACCACACCTCTGTTCCACGTCATTGCAAATAATTTGAGTGAAAACCCACGGTTTTACTATTTCACGGCGCTGGGCCGCAATCAGCAAAAAGGTTTCACGAGGATCGCGCAGCCGTCCGTGGAGTACAACAAAATATATCGAAACGTTAGCGCTACAATAGCAACGATGAAATCAAATTAAAATCTTCAAACTTCGAGTCGGATGCACCCACGCACCATACAGAGATCCAAAAGCAAGAACAGAGGACAAAATTCGTCGACTACTGGTATGGACGATTAGCTCAGTTAGTTAGAGCGTGCTGCCCCGGTCTGGCTCAAGGCACAGGTTCAAGTCCAGTATCGTCGAAAAAAAAATTCATTTGTTTCTGATCTTTGTTTATAATAATAACGCTAGTGGAGTGATCCACTAATAAATTGCAAATATTGTAATTATTATCATGATATTTGTGAAACAAAAAGTATCTCCAAACTTGTTTATAAAATAAAATATGATATTATTACATGAGGTGAGCGTGATGCAAGCCGTATCCACCCTGTATATACGGCTTAGTTGTGAACATATTATCAATTTTCATGTAAGCAATTTATTGTGATTATATACTAACTAAAGCACAGTCTGAAATGTTAACAGTACATTAAACTCTTTTGCCACGTATGTGGCCAAGTTTCGCGTCGCTAATGACAGAAAGCAAAGTGACAGCTACTGCTCACTAAAATCATTTTTTTTGGAAAATAATCGGTACCATTTTATTATAAAGGGATCATTTTCATTCAGGGTTTATTATAAAGGGATAGTTTTTATGTACAAAAATCGACTACAGTAGATTTTGTTTTGTTTTTCTTGGTTCATATAATATTTTTACACCTATTATTATGGCCTCAGGAATGCGTGGTTAAAACCATTTCTATTCCTCGCGGGCACCGTGTACATATAAACTCCTGTATATACTCGTACGTGCCGTTAGTAAGATTTAGAAGACGAAAATTTTTTCATAAAAGATACAATTTTTCTTTATGTGGTCTAAAACCTCAAATATAATTTTTCAGACTTTTATTAAAAAAATCGGCGCCTTGCTCATGCCAATATATTTTTTTGTCAATTTAGTTCTTGGATTTTTTTTCAAAATGACGGAGATATGGGGGTTGGAAGACTCATGAAATCTATAGCATACATAGTTTTTATATTTCGACCCGAATCCAGATAAAGAACAGTCGTCATGAAACGTATAAGCGAAGAGATTTATTCACGTTGACAAAATGATGACATTTCAATGCAGTCACGCAACACGCAATGCATTCATTTGTCAGTCACGTACTGTTGTGACATATCCGAAACGCGCAAGTAAACAAAACATTCGTTCAAACCCGTTTCGTAACAAAAATATTCATATTTAGATTGCTACAAACGGTCATTCACAACCTCCCGAGCCTATTTCAACCAACAAAGATCAAAAGCCTACATCTGAAAATGTATTGTATTTAAAGCTCGTCAGTACAGTCCCTTTGATAAATAGCATCGCAATTAGTGGTCGCATTAGGCACAAAGAACGCGGGGTAATTAGGGATGGGGCAAACTGGGCAGGCATTTATTTTTTTGTCCTAATGCCCCCACGTCCGACGCTGCTCGAATGTTTTGTGTGCGAGTGTACATTTTCACTAACGGTTCCGTATGTCAAGGTCTTTATTCGACACTCAATCAAGTTACTAAGGCAATTTATTGCTTAACACTTTCGCTGACAGTGCAATCAATTAAGCGTCGTTAAGCCTATGCTACGCCTTTGGATGTACTGCCACCGAACGCCTCTTTCCAATACTTAAGTATTGGAAAGAGGCGTAAGATAATAACAAAATCAGTATATAAATTAAGCATAGACTATTTAGTAGTAATTTTGTCCAAAAAGAGTACCTCATCTTAATCTTCAATAACATGACATAAGATCAGACTACGCTGCATGTACAGTCCCCTACGTACAAAACGATTTGTCAATTTTAGACTTAATTACATTGCAATATGGTGAAAAGGATCCATACCTATCGTTGTATGTGGCTGTACTTATACTTAACGTATTAGTCTCAGGGCAGGAATGTCATTTTCTTAATATAATGATAATAACTTTATTATAAGTTCGCGTTAGTATTATAAGTTTTTGTATGGGTGGATGTAGCGTCTACAAAAAACTGGCCACGTGCGAGTCAGACTCGCGCACCGAGGGCTCCGTACAAAATGTAGGCTACAAACGGTCGTATGATGATCCAATGTTAGCAGAGCCCTACTATATTATCTATCATTTTGCTTTTTGGTTATTGACATATACAGACAGACAAAAAATTATACTTATTTTAGTACTTGTTGTTATAGCGGCAACAGTGAGCAATACATCATCTGTGTAAATGTCAACTGTCTAGCTATCACGGTGCATGAGATACAGCCTGGTGACAGATGGATAGACATACAGACGGACGGACGAGTGGAGTCTTAATAATAGGGTCCCGTTTTACCCTTTGTGTACGGAACCCTAAAAACGTATTTAAAATATTCTTGGCACAGCACAGTAAACCTACTGACGATGCGCGATCAGTAGCAGGTAAAGTTACCTGCCTTCAGTATCTGACCCTGAATTCAGCCATCAATTTCTCTTATGATATCGGTTGAGACTCTTCGCCATAAAACCGTTTACCGAAACAACTATCGGCCCGGCGATCGTTGAATCAACATCGAACATGGCGGTCACCTTGTGAGTCAAATTATGGTCCTTGCTGAGTTTGTCTTACATTTTAAGAAGAATAGTATATAAATTAAATTTTTATCGTCGCACCAAATTCATGATCACATTACCAAAATCGTTTCAGTACCGCTCGTGCGTAACAAAACGTGAACGAAAACTCCGAATTCAAGGACTAGCTTCTTCCTCCTATGAATATTAAATCTATAGAAATCGTTTTACAGCTTTCATACAGATTAAGTGCGCATAAGCCGTCTTCAAAGAAACCTTCACAGGGCCGACTTTGGCGTAGACATATTATAATATTAACAGCACCGTCGAGCAAGATATCTATGTCATTGTAAGTGCGCCGCCGCTTTTCGATTAGTCAAAGTTTGTATGAGAAAAAAATACTTGCTTTTTTTAAAAAAACAGCAATGTATAGGCAACTTTACTAAACGTAAATGAGCAAAATTCTTTGCCGCTATCCCTGATTAAGAATACTCCTCTTATTTTGTGTAATTGGTTATAAACGCAGCGACCCTGAGTAGGAGATAAGATTTTTGGGCCAAATCGATTTTAATGTTGGATTTGGACTTTAATTATTTTTTAGGGTTCTGTACCTCAAAAGGAAAAAACGGAACGCTTATATCACCGTAACGGAGCACTTTGTTGTCCGTCTGTCCGTCTGTCTGTCAAGTCCCTTTTTCTCCGGAACGCGTGGAGGTATCAAATTGAAATTAACATCAAATACAAATCTGCGGTCCCTTGAAGCTGTAAAAAATTCAGCGTACTAAGTCAACGCAATCTAAAGATACAGTCATTAAAAAAGGTGTTTCTACACAAATTACAGTCCATGGAAAATCTACAGGGTACTTCCAGTTGTCCTAGAAACTTGAAATTTGGTATGAAATGAAATGAATGAATCTAAAAATCTTAATTGCTAATGTCTGTCTGTCTATATCAGTAAAGAATATAATATGACTCCACCATACCGCGTACATTTTGCTTAGGAGTAGTGTACTGGAATTTCATAGATACATACATATTTTGTACGGAAACCTCGGTGCGCGAGTATGACTCGCACTAGGCCGGTTTTTTAAATAAAACAATTTAAGCGGATGGAGTGTTAATTGGACGGATGTCTTTTAAATAAGACATTTGAGTTCCAAAAGTATTAGAAGCTTTTCAGCTTCCGAGTTCACTGAAATTCTGTTTGTTTTTAATTATGACTAATAAAATGTATAGTATGCATAGGGGATTACCAGTGTGGGTTCCGGAGAAACCGGAGCACAGTAGACCAGATTTTTCTCGTCAAACAGCTCATGGAGAAAAAATGGGAATATGCGCAGAGCTGCCATATCCTTTTCGTCGATTTTATGAAGGCCTACGATAGCATCGACCGAGAATCGCAGTACAGCATACTGAGGCTATTCAAAATACCCGACAAACTGGTGAGGATGATAAAAGAAGCTACTAGTACGAGCAAAATGACCGTTAAAACAGGAGTCGGACTAACGGACCAGTTTGACGTCATCACGGGGCTCAAACAAGGAGACGCGCTTTCCCCTATCCTGTTCAACGTGGTGCTCGAGTACGTCATCAGGACACATCGCAACTCCTGGAGGGGGAGTGGAGTTGAATGGAAAACACCAGATCATAGGGTACGCAGACGACCTGGCCCTCTTAGGAGGAAACAAAGCGGATGTCCGTGAAGTTGCGCGGAGTTTGGAAGAAGAAGCCGTGAAGGTTGGTCTACGAATTAACTATGAGAAAACTGAGTACCTACACATGAAGAGATACAAAAACATCCGCATTCGTAAAGCAGACCTAACGGTGGGGCAAACTTCGTACAAAGGAGTCGACAAATTCAAATAACTTGGATGCATCGTCACAGATACCAACCAGAGGGAAGAGGAGATACAAATCAGGATCCAAAACGCCCTTCGATGTGCAGCTGCCCTGCATAAAGTGTTAATGTCTAGACTGATGACCAGAAATACCAAGCTGCGAATATATAAAACGGTCATAAGGCCAATCCTGATGTACGGATGCGAGGCCTGGACATTAACACAGAAAGAGGAACACGCGTTGCTGGTGGCGGAACGGAAAATCTACCGCAAAATCCTGGGACCTACTCGTAGAGAGGACGGTAGTTGGAGACCCCGCAAAAACTTGGAAATTGAAGATCTGGTGTCTGAGCCTAACATCTTAGGAGAAACTAAATCTGCAAGGCTCCGATGGCTCGGTCACGTGGTCCGAATGGATGACGATCGAGCAGTCCGGAGAGCGTACTCGGTTCGTCCATCTGGTCGAAGACCTGTTGGGCGTCCTAGGTACCGATGGGGCGACGAAGTCCAGAGGGATCTAATGGAGCTCCAGACCGTCTCTAACTGGATGGAAATAGCTAGGGACCGGGAATCCTGGCGGTCTTTGGTGTCGGATGCCAAGATCCACCTCGGGTCGTTGCGTCACAGCAGTAAGTAAGTAAGTAAGTAATAAAATGTAGCTATACTGGTAATTTGAAGTCACATGTGATTCGAAATAAGGAAACAGAAAGGAGAGACTTTGAATGCAAAATTGTTAATTTTGTTCAAGTCTGTGCATTTTATTAAAATTGTACCAGCGGGTGGCTATACTCTGTTTAAAACAATTTCAATAAACTTCTAACAAAACAACAGCAGCGAACCGTGCTGGCTACACTGGCCAGTATTGGCATTTTATTTTTTAGTTTTTATATTTAGGTGTGTGCTTGTTCATTATGCTAAGTTTGGGGACCATGGATCCAAGTAGATTCTAATTACATTGAATCTAGGGGAATGATTCGAGCGATGGCAGTTTAACATTAAACAGCTATGTGGATGCCACATGTAACGATCAAATGTGCACGACATTATTTTTTTTTCATATAATCATATTTTTCCACCCCTTATTAATCTCATAAAACATATTTGAACATCAAACTATAGTTACTAGATAAAAATACCTAATTCTTATAGGTATACTACCTAAACTACAAACGTAAACAAATCGTTAAATTATAAGTGCCTACATACCTATTCTTGCGTTCCCTTGAGGAGCTAGTTCAGTTGAGGAACAAGTGTGAAAGTATAATATGAAGCAGATGTGACATTTGAGAAAGAAGAGTAATTCGTGGAGACATTTTTAGTATAAATAGGGAACATTTGAGGAGTTGTGAATCACTTTTTATTTGATCGTCGAACGAGTAACATAGTCTCTGGCATTTTGAGGTAGTAAACAATTATAAGGGGAATTTCTGTCGGATTTATGTTTAATTATTTTGTTGGGGATTTTGTTGGGGATTTTTGTGTTTTAAGCTAGAAAGCAAATTTTATGCCAGAATGATGTTTTGGTACATGGTTATCAAATAAAATGTTCTTATCTGTAACAGTGATAAACGAGGACATTTTAGACTCGCAGTAATTTATCCAGATTAGGCAGTCTGGACACTAGCCATTTATAAGTGCAGTGATTTGCCTACAGGATTCATTGATCTGGTCGGAGGAAGAGGGGACCTTACGAAGGACATGTGGGATTTCCACACCCTTGGATACCAGCTATGGTTTTTGAATCTTGGTCTCCCGTTAAATTTATGTATATATAACCATAATACTACACGGATAGGGCCAATGTCTTACTTGAACGCACCTTGGAGTTTCATTATCCGCGTCAGGGGGAGACAATTACACGAGTATTAGACACAAATATCGACTTACTCATCGAACGCATTTAGAAGCTTAATTAGGGTCCCATACACCACTTTACACGATTAAATGTAAATGTGAGGGATTTCCTCTAGCATTGCTCACAGCAGAATAGGCTATTTTCGGGGTAGAGATAGGCACACACATTACTTATTTGGGAATTAGGGTTTTACTTTAACTATTTAACCTCCGAGTATTCGGCCAAACTTCATTTAATAAGCATAATACTTTATTCAACTATAAATCCATCCAATACCATTTATCTAATTGAAATATTCATAGCGTTCAACTCAAAACCATTGAGTATTCTTTATTATAATATTATAGATATCTGTAGCCTCTGTTAAAAGGTATTCTTTGATTTAATGATGCCAAACCAAAATCTTTGGTAGTTTTATCACATCAAAATCAAAATTAAAAGTAGGAGATTAAATTTATATTATTATCAAAATATTTAGACTTATATAAATATAAATGTACCTGATAGACAGAATCTTATATTTTTTTAGTCGAATAATATAAGATCGGAAAATAAGAAATTTGGTAGAAAAATATGCTGTTCAAAGACATCACTCACAGAATTAGTAGATTTTGGGAGTTTTCATTTTTCAACAAAGAAAGTCATGATTACATGCTTTTTTGTAAATTAATGTATTTTTGAGATAATGTGCGATTCGATGAAGGCATCTGTTTTTAAAAGTAGTGTGATTATTTGTCTAAAAAAGGGCACATACTCATTCCATTGATATTGTGGATAAGACCGATGTTTCGCTAAGAATGGCCGGGATATGAATCGTCAAACAAAGAGTCTTGACGAATCCTGTATAACATCTTGTTTGATTAACATTCATAAGGAAATAATGTACAAAAGGTTTTGGAGATTCCTTGTCGAAGCGTACGGAGGAAAATAACAAGTAATCAGTGCACATGTGTTCATGAGAAGGAATGACAATTATTTATCGTCTAAGAATGGCGTATGATTTTCAAATACGAAAGGATAAGTAGTTTTCAGGGTTTGTTAAGGAATAAAAGTGTTCACTTAATCCATAAATAAGAGAGGAATGTCGTGATTAGAAATACGAAGTTGTGTTACATTGATTAATGTTTTATTGTGCAATTTGGTAATGGAACCTGATTTGCAATAGAGATGAGGTTAGTCTAAAGGAATGGACGAAATCTCAAGTTATAAATGTATTATTGAACATCCCTAACATTTTGCTAAGAATGGCCTCAGATCTATCTTCTAGAAGAGAACTAGATGGGATCTTTGAACGGTGTCTAGTGTGATCAATAATCATGGTTAATTAAAGTAACTACAAAAGGTCTCCTTGTCAAAGAGTACAGTGAAATAATAAGAACATGTTTTAACATCAATTACATGAGAAACATGATAATTTTGCTAATAAGAATATATAGTTTATTGAAGAATTTATCAGAACTCAAATCGTTCACTCTATCCTTTATACAAGAAGGATTTATATTGATAATCGAAGGAAATCAATATTAGCATACCCGTAAGAAGTGTGTATGTCTACTGACCAGTAAAAATATAGTTATATGTTTATAGAACATAGCAGTGAACATATAATTCATTTAAGGAAATAATATTTATCGTCTATGTATGGCGCATGATTTCAGATATGAAATAATAAGTTTTCTAGGTATATAAAAGAATAGAAGAGTTCACTTAATCCATAAATGAGAGGATTTGTGTTGATTTTAACGTAGAGAACGTTTTCTTTCAAAATATCAAAGAAAATGGCAAATTCTAGAAACAACTCTTGAAAACAGGTGCCATAAAACCTGTAAAAAGATCTGACTTGGTGTTCATTCGGTATCCGGGGAATATGACTTTTTTTATGGCTTGTAAAATTAAGATCTAACATAGAAATCGAATCCAGGAAAGGGTTTTAAACAATATTTTGATTCCAAGTATGGAAATCTCTTGTATCCGATAAGCATGAAGGAAGCCTATTCTGTACACGAACACTCTTAGTCCGGTAGCTGCCTTTATAGTTTACAAGAAAGTACTTTTGGGAAAATAAGGAGATGATTCTAGCAGTTCAATATTATCTCATGTAGTAACATAGTCAGTCATCCATTTTTCATATATTAAAATTTAGTTTAAAACTCCCTCTAATAATCATTTGACACAAAAATCTATCTATAATGGCATAAAAGATACTCATAGAAGCTATTCTAGCATAACTAGAGCTTAAGTTCAACTAAGTATGAGTATCGAGCCAGCGCAGTTAATATTGTGAATCTGTACCGAACTCCAAAATAGTATTTGAGCCAACTACTTCTAATTATCTCTTGATATTTCATAATGAATCATATATGTTAGTGTTCTAGTTTCCACAGTAGTTTGACATTTCAGAATAAAGAGTAATTTTTCTAATTAAATTCTTCCATCATCTCCTTATAAATCTTAAAGTGTTACTTTTTTAAACCAGATCTTTTTAGGGTTGATAATCCTTATTGATGACTTTCTCATTGATTGAGGGAGCTCTTTACTATTCTACTGATTGAATTCTCTAATCAATGGATAAAAAGACTAGTTATACAAAAATTGCATAAATAATAATAGGATAGAGTAGTTAGATCTCAAAATCATATAAATAATTGTAACTGTCAGGTATATTATAATTTGACGAACAAAGTATGCAATTAGAGTATGTTTTAGGACAGGAAAGTAGGATAAAGATAAGTCAGGATATAAGAGTAGTATTTATTAACATCAGTAAAAGATAGGTTTATTTCAATTAAAAATATACTGAGCGATCATAATGGTTCTTCCATAAAAGAACTTCAGGTTACTATGCAACGTAGAGTCCTACTAAACTAGACGAATCACAACGGGTTTTCCGATCACATTTATGGCCAATATTATTATAATAGCGTAATTCAAATTCAGATGCACATTATTAAGGTAGAAAACAGTACAAGATAGTTGGTGTAGTAATAAGATTTAGACTGTGTTCATGTAGGTGTATTCTGTTAGGTGTATTTGAGGTAGTGGAGTGTGGTATTAGGAGTCTCATTAGGCATTACAGTTGATTCCGCACACAGGATTAATAGGGCGTAATAGGGCACATTAGAAGTTACATTTGGTTTCGAGACCAATGAGCTTCTTTAGGATTTCGTTAGGGTCAGTACATTTGGTCCCATGACCATGGATAGTTTAATGGAGGTTTTCTGTTAGGGTTCTTTAAGGATCTTCGTAGAGTTCGTTACATTTGGTCCCGTGACCATGGATAGTATAATTAGCATTTCGTAGAGTTAGTTACATTTGGAGCCGTGACCGTGGATTCTGCTAAATATAGCTGATAGTTATATTTGGCATGCCATTACCAGAATTTCTTATCTTGTCTTGGTTTATCATTAGGTGTTATTAAACTCAGGTTTAATGATCATCAATGTCTTGTACTGTAAGGTGAATTTTTTAATTTTATTTGGTTCTTATATTAGTTTAATCTCTTGTTTCTTGTTAGAAAGGTTTCTTGTGACAGTGTTTCATATGCTCAGTTTGGTTTTCTTATGTGCATTTGGACTGTGAATTACGTTGCGAAGCCCTCTTTGGGTTACATTTGTTGCTTGTGAAAATGGAGATGGGGATCCATTGTGTCGCAAAAGTATTTTTAAAAACACTTTAAGCATGTGTTATGTTTTCGCCATATCTCTGCACTATCTTTTCAATTACAGTCACATTTTTACAGTAGTACTGCACTTTTAGTAGTTCATTTCGTCCAGACAGTAATAATTACCTGAAACAAAAGAATACAATTAGTTCATTAAATGATTTTTATCTTTAATCAATATTCTGTCTGATCGACATGACATGACAGGTATTGACAGAAAAAGAATTATATAGATACAGTTCATGAATAGAGTAAATATCGTTTAAGCTATAGTTTTTGTTGTCAAATTATCTTGTAGATTTTAAAATTTAATATACTTAAGTAGTCAATAGATAATGAGTCTGTCTTACTTTCATAATATAATTTAATAAAATCTTAATAATTAACGATTAGTAATTATTAAACAATGTGGTACTTACCGATTTTATAGATTTTGATAGTCAACGATACGTATAGACGAGTCTTAAAAATAAAATAAAATAAAAAGTTGTTATTGATTTTACAACAAATAAAAGAGAAATATATTTAGACATACATGTAACATTATTAAGAAATAGAAACGATATATTTATTTAGTTTATAAATTTTCAACGAGTTATTAGTAATTCATGTTTGACGTTTGAAGACAGTTAAGCAGTTATGGAACGCAACCTAAGAAGTTGACATTTGTTTTGGGAACTCAAGATTTCTTTGATCGGTCGATATGTGCTTTATTTTTAGGAATAATGATAACGAATGATACAAAATACTAGTTATAATAGGTATACAATTAACAATCAGAATATTAACGAATTTATAGGGTACGATAATTCTTATGTTGTGTTCACAGAACATTGGTTAGCATAAAGGTTAGAATAATAATCAGTCGTGATAATTAAGATCAGTGTTTGGATATAACAGAACTTGTAGAAGAAATTAAAATGGTATTTAAGAACTCAAAGACTGGGGGGGCGCAGTCATCAACATCATCATCATAGCAACAAAATTTCACTGCACAGTTCGTAGACACGTGTACAGATATTGTGTACATTTCAAAGAATAAATCTAGGTTTCTGTTAGAAATAGTATTTGTGACAAGCTCTTATTACTGGTTGGGCTTTTCGTTGAACATCTGTTAGCTGCACGTTGAGACAGTTCTATAGAGCCCAAGCTCGTTGGAATTGCGTTGTTTTGTTACAGAGTTCCTTTAACCATCTTCTAATTCCATCATCAGATCAGCTCAATGGTATCATGACATTGTATAGTATCTTAAGTCACATGGGTATGCTGAATTTTGGTTTAGTCGAGGCCGGACAGTGGGTCTTGTGAAATTTGCCCGAATAAACATACAAGCATTACAGGATAAATAATGGCTTGTTAAAAAGGATTTTAATCAATATAGTATTATAAGACCAGGATATTTTATTTAATAAAGAAATAACAGAGTGTATTACTAATTTCATATCTCGGGGGGCGTTCATTTCAATAATTTTTTGAAGAATTATGACATTAAGTTGTGACAAATAGCATTCAATAATATATTTTTCAGTAGCAGATACATTACGAGACAATGATTTTAGTATATAAAAATATTTTTTAATCTTTTTACCTTAGCGAGGCGCTTCGGATAGACAGAATAATTTTAGTTATGATTAAATAACCTAAGTAGTAGTTCTTTAAAGGTTATAAATATTAAAAACTAGTATCACATGAGATATAGGAAACCAGTTACATAAGTGTAAATTGACAAAGCCTTACATCTATGTTTGTTGTACATTCTGAAAACATAGGAATTCATAGTTTGAGTGCTTATTGTATAGAATTGTTTTGCATAGAGGATTGGAAGAATGTATTGGCTAGTGATGAGAACAGATTATGTGTCAGAATTTAATAGTTTTTAAAGACTTAAACGCTTGGGGGGCGGACATTCTGTCTTGAGCAAAAATATTTCATAAGTGTGCTTGGGTCAATGATGTGTGGTACAAGTATTCAGTAAAGAATTCAAAGAAGACAAAGAATGAAATTGAATAGAATCTAAATCAATATTGCATTTTAACAACAGGACGTTAGTTAAGAAATAGTAGAGAGCATTAGCAGTTTCATTGTTCCGGGGGCGGTCATCTTCAGATCTTATAAAAATAAAACCCAAGAGAATGTAATTTTTATACAGATATATTAATAAATAGTTTTAAGTAGTATATTTTATAGCAGGTAATACAGTATAAGACAGTAATACTCAAAAATAGTTTTTTAAATTTTTAATTCAGCTAGTCGGACCAGTCTGAGGCAGAGACATTCTGTAAGTATGTATGTAAAACCACTTTGTTGTACATATAAACAATAAAACTAAGACTGCAAAGTAATAAATATGTACAAAGGCGAACTTATCATCTTTAGGGATTTCTTCCAGTTAACCTTAGTTTGTAGACATTACATGTATGTTAGGACATTTATTATTATAAGATTATTCATAATAGATTCTTCTTCAATCATTTGTTTAATATTACTTAAGTAATTCAGTAATAGATGGGTCAGTTTCAATGGGCAGTAACTGAGTTTGTGTGCAACGGTGAGGTGGTAATTTTGCCAATCTGAAAAATTAGAATTAAAAAGTGTAGAATATAATAACATCATCATCATATAAGATTGGAAGATCTTGCAGTATATTTGTACAAGTTGTATCAGTGATAACATAATAATGGAGAACTGTATGTATGCCTGTGTATACAACTGCAGCAACAAGGGCTGCGCCACCATTAAAAAGGTTTTGAAATTTGTTTGCTTTTAGAATGTAGTTGTATGAATAGAATAATATTTATGATGCCATAAGTAATGACACAGTAGTTTGAGAAATATCATAATAAAAAAAAGTAACTTTTAATGTAGTGATAGCAAGGTTATGCTGATGAGTAGTTTAGTGTGTATGCTTTGCATGGTTATTGTAAGAAGATATAGAAAATTGAAACTTACCTGATTTATAAAGTATGTGTTGTGTACAACTAGTAGTATTGGAGTAGATTTAGCGCTTCAGTGATTTGTGGGTTCAGGTGATTTCAAAGTAGTGCTATGATTCAATTGCATCCAATTTCAGTTATATGCCTCATTTTGTTCTTAGAATATATGTAATGTAGTCCTTGTAGCATGGAGGTTAGCGGTTTGCGTTGATCTGGAAAGAAAACATAAGTCATAATTTGCAGATTTCACGTACATTGTATAAAATGCATGCAGAGCATAAAAACATAGAAAATATTTACCTTCTATTATTGTAGATTCATAATTATAATAATTGTTTTGATTAATGTACAATTTCTTTGATATTTTGCCATTCATTATAATTTCAAATTCCTATATGGAATATTTTTAGTCACTTTCACTCTATTCACATATAATTTAGACAGGTAGCAAGTTATTGTCAGTTTGTAAATAAATTTAAATAAAATAGAATAAATAAAAAAATAAAAAAACATTACGTAATATCATAAAAAAATACTTACACATTCGCTATTGGAAAACAAATTAAATTTTTCAACTGTTAACTTAGTGATGACATCTAGTGACGGGAGGCGGAATTACGTTGATGAAGGGCATATGACACTTTTGAAGCAAAAATTAGCGATAAGAGTTCAGTTATGCTATTTGACGATAGATAACTCTTAATGTATCGATTGAAAGAAGTCTTCGAAACGGAAAATGTGACAAACAGGTTTAAAACGTAGAAATTAAATGAGAATATTTAATAATCAATACCAAATCATAATTTTAAACATAAGTTAATGTAAAATCTTTAGTCTCTAAATTAGTTTTTTTGTAACGCGACATCTACGTTCTGGGAGACTACTTATGTCTATTATGGTACTTAACTTATGATGAGACATCTGGTGGGCAATAGTGATACTATTTATAAGTCAAAGGACCATAGAAGATTTCAGATTTTGCTTTACAAAAAACGGAAAAAGGTGGCGATAGTAGTTATGATTTGTTTAAATATTAAAAGTTTGCGTTGTTTCTTTTAGTAAATGTCACGTGTTGGTGTGGTTGTAGTTAGATTATTTGAAGCGATTTATAATAAAAATTAGGAAACAAAACTTAATAAGATTAACTTGAATAAGTGTTGATTAAAATTAAAAGTTAACATCGATAACTCGAACTTTTTGATAGTATGATTTATACAGGGTGTCAAGTAAATAAGTGATAAATTGAAGTGGTCAAAGATGCGATATGTGTGAGGTGGATTGATTTTCTTTTAAATAGTAATAATGATTTTGTTTATAAATAGAACTATAAAAAGGGGAAGTTGGGATAAAATATACAAAAAAATATATATATATAATGACGAAATAATAAGGATATTGATTGCAAATTGGATAGTGACCATCTTACAGGGCCGTTGCGAAATAATGAATGCTGAAGCATGGAACATGTATGAAACAGGAATGAGATTATTATAAGGGATGTATGATTGTGTGAATAGTAACAAAGGGACGTATGAGATGATTTGAGTAAAAGAGTAAATTAGGGTTCTTTGAGTTGGGCATTGTCTGAATGTAGTCAAACTAAGTTCGAAGGTATTCGGATCCGCCAATGGGGGGTTTATTAATCTTTGAAGATACATTGGGGGTAATCTTTAAAGGTTTCAATTATTTCTTACATTCTTAGAAGTTAGGATTAGTAAATCGATGCTTCGATTTTGACCCATGTCATAGGGTAGTTTGTGGGAAATAATACTCTACAGGTATTCAAGACTAACGACAAAAAAATATACACACCCATGTTAACGAATGGTTTAGGCCAAATATCATGATTTAATTAAGATAAGATTTATGTATTGATTTGTCCATGAAGGAAGATCAAATAATTAATACATTATAAAGTAATTGAAATATTACATCCTAAATGTACTTGCGTATGAGCAAAGTTAGTATGATTGTTTTAATATAAAATCTTACAAGTAAGTCTATAGTCATACAAAAAAAGAAGCATTGGCAGAATGTAAGGAAACAACAATCTAACTCTACAATTATTGATATGCATGATATATGATATGGTGCACGTCAATAACTATTAAGAACAGGTATAATATAAGGTCTTAAATTCGATATGTTACATTGTGTCAATTATTCTTCATTACACACACAGTTGTATGTTTGTAGATCTGAAATTGGCCAATCTATTCTTGACGTGAGACATGCACCAGATGACGAAAGTTTCAAGTGAGATGGAGAAGGATTTGGAGTCGGAATTAGTTATTGAAGAGTGAACGCTTAGTATTTATGCCAAAGGATTTTGCTATGTTGTTTGGGGAGAGTTTTGTCAATTCGTCGAAAAGTTCGAACAACGTGAGCTTGCATTCGCCGACTGTACAATGTAGTCAATGAATGAGATGTCTAGGCAAAAGTCGAATCATTAGGATTTGTTTAATTCACAACTAAACACTTCTTACAACTTAGTAAGTCTTGAAAAACGGTAGTCATGACTCAATGATGATATTCTATGGTCTGATTCCTGATTTTATACACGGGTGACTTTCTGAGTTCTGGTTTAAAAACACACACATGCAGGATTCGAATATTGACGAATTTAGGAAATCTTAAAATTATTGGGAATGTAAAAATATTTAATAATAAAAAAAAAATCTTTTCTTTCATTTATTGGGAATGCAAAGTTCTACGCTATGTTGACGATGTCAATCCACTTCAAACTTTTGCATTGGGGCGAATTGTAACGATCAAATGTGCACGACATTATTTTTTTTTCATATAATCATATTTTTCCACCCCTTATTAATCTCATAAAACATATTTGAACATCAAACTATAGTTACTAGATAAAAATACCTAATTCTTATAGGTATACTACCTAAACTACAAACGTAAACAAATCGTTAAATTATAAGTGCCTACATACCTATTCTTGCGTTCCCTTGAGGAGCTAGTTCAGTTGAGGAACAAGTGTGAAAGTATAATATGAAGCAGATGTGACATTTGAGAAAGAAGAGTAATTCGTGGAGACATTTTTAGTATAAATAGGGAACATTTGAGGAGTTGTGAATCACTTTTTATTTGATCGTCGAACGAGTAACATAGTCTCTGGCATTTTGAGGTAGTAAACAATTATAAGGGGAATTTCTGTCGGATTTATGTTTAATTATTTTGTTGGGGATTTTGTTGGGGATTTTTGTGTTTTAAGCTAGAAAGCAAATTTTATGCCAGAATGATGTTTTGGTACATGGTTATCAAATAAAATGTTCTTATCTGTAACAGTGATAAACGAGGACATTTTAGACTCGCAGTAATTTATCCAGATTAGGCAGTCTGGACACTAGCCATTTATAAGTGCAGTGATTTGCCTACAGGATTCATTGATCTGGTCGGAGGAAGAGGGGACCTTACGAAGGACATGTGGGATTTCCACACCCTTGGATACCAGCTATGGTTTTTGAATCTTGGTCTCCCGTTAAATTTATGTATATATAACCATAATACTACACGGATAGGGCCAATGTCTTACTTGAACGCACCTTGGAGTTTCATTATCCGCGTCAGGGGGAGACAATTACACGAGTATTAGACACAAATATCGACTTACTCATCGAACGCATTTAGAAGCTTAATTAGGGTCCCATACACCACTTTACACGATTAAATGTAAATGTGAGGGATTTCCTCTAGCATTGCTCACAGCAGAATAGGCTATTTTCGGGGTAGAGATAGGCACACACATTACTTATTTGGGAATTAGGGTTTTACTTTAACTATTTAACCTCCGAGTATTCGGCCAAACTTCATTTAATAAGCATAATACTTTATTCAACTATAAATCCATCCAATACCATTTATCTAATTGAAATATTCATAGCGTTCAACTCAAAACCATTGAGTATTCTTTATTATAATATTATAGATATCTGTAGCCTCTGTTAAAAGGTATTCTTTGATTTAATGATGCCAAACCAAAATCTTTGGTAGTTTTATCACATCAAAATCAAAATTAAAAGTAGGAGATTAAATTTATATTATTATCAAAATATTTAGACTTATATAAATATAAATGTACCTGATAGACAGAATCTTATATTTTTTTAGTCGAATAATATAAGATCGGAAAATAAGAAATTTGGTAGAAAAATATGCTGTTCAAAGACATCACTCACAGAATTAGTAGATTTTGGGAGTTTTCATTTTTCAACAAAGAAAGTCATGATTACATGCTTTTTTGTAAATTAATGTATTTTTGAGATAATGTGCGATTCGATGAAGGCATCTGTTTTTAAAAGTAGTGTGATTATTTGTCTAAAAAAGGGCACATACTCATTCCATTGATATTGTGGATAAGACCGATGTTTCGCTAAGAATGGCCGGGATATGAATCGTCAAACAAAGAGTCTTGACGAATCCTGTATAACATCTTGTTTGATTAACATTCATAAGGAAATAATGTACAAAAGGTTTTGGAGATTCCTTGTCGAAGCGTACGGAGGAAAATAACAAGTAATCAGTGCACATGTGTTCATGAGAAGGAATGACAATTATTTATCGTCTAAGAATGGCGTATGATTTTCAAATACGAAAGGATAAGTAGTTTTCAGGGTTTGTTAAGGAATAAAAGTGTTCACTTAATCCATAAATAAGAGAGGAATGTCGTGATTAGAAATACGAAGTTGTGTTACATTGATTAATGTTTTATTGTGCAATTTGGTAATGGAACCTGATTTGCAATAGAGATGAGGTTAGTCTAAAGGAATGGACGAAATCTCAAGTTATAAATGTATTATTGAACATCCCTAACATTTTGCTAAGAATGGCCTCAGATCTATCTTCTAGAAGAGAACTAGATGGGATCTTTGAACGGTGTCTAGTGTGATCAATAATCATGGTTAATTAAAGTAACTACAAAAGGTCTCCTTGTCAAAGAGTACAGTGAAATAATAAGAACATGTTTTAACATCAATTACATGAGAAACATGATAATTTTGCTAATAAGAATATATAGTTTATTGAAGAATTTATCAGAACTCAAATCGTTCACTCTATCCTTTATACAAGAAGGATTTATATTGATAATCGAAGGAAATCAATATTAGCATACCCGTAAGAAGTGTGTATGTCTACTGACCAGTAAAAATATAGTTATATGTTTATAGAACATAGCAGTGAACATATAATTCATTTAAGGAAATAATATTTATCGTCTATGTATGGCGCATGATTTCAGATATGAAATAATAAGTTTTCTAGGTATATAAAAGAATAGAAGAGTTCACTTAATCCATAAATGAGAGGATTTGTGTTGATTTTAACGTAGAGAACGTTTTCTTTCAAAATATCAAAGAAATTGAGAAAATGGCAAATTCTAGAAACAACTCTTGAAAACAGGTGCCATAAAACCTGTAAAAAGATCTGACTTGGTGTTCATTCGGTATCCGGGGAATATGACTTTTTTTATGGCTTGTAAAATTAAGATCTAACATAGAAATCGAATCCAGGAAAGGGTTTTAAACAATATTTTGATTCCAAGTATGGAAATCTCTTGTATCCGATAAGCATGAAGGAAGCCTATTCTGTACACGAACACTCTTAGTCCGGTAGCTGCCTTTATAGTTTACAAGAAAGTACTTTTGGGAAAATAAGGAGATGATTCTAGCAGTTCAATATTATCTCATGTAGTAACATAGTCAGTCATCCATTTTTCATATATTAAAATTTAGTTTAAAACTCCCTCTAATAATCATTTGACACAAAAATCTATCTATAATGGCATAAAAGATACTCATAGAAGCTATTCTAGCATAACTAGAGCTTAAGTTCAACTAAGTATGAGTATCGAGCCAGCGCAGTTAATATTGTGAATCTGTACCGAACTCCAAAATAGTATTTGAGCCAACTACTTCTAATTATCTCTTGATATTTCATAATGAATCATATATGTTAGTGTTCTAGTTTCCACAGTAGTTTGACATTTCAGAATAAAGAGTAATTTTTCTAATTAAATTCTTCCATCATCTCCTTATAAATCTTAAAGTGTTACTTTTTTAAACCAGATCTTTTTAGGGTTGATAATCCTTATTGATGACTTTCTCATTGATTGAGGGAGCTCTTTACTATTCTACTGATTGAATTCTCTAATCAATGGATAAAAAGACTAGTTATACAAAAATTGCATAAATAATAATAGGATAGAGTAGTTAGATCTCAAAATCATATAAATAATTGTAACTGTCAGGTATATTATAATTTGACGAACAAAGTATGCAATTAGAGTATGTTTTAGGACAGGAAAGTAGGATAAAGATAAGTCAGGATATAAGAGTAGTATTTATTAACATCAGTAAAAGATAGGTTTATTTCAATTAAAAATATACTGAGCGATCATAATGGTTCTTCCATAAAAGAACTTCAGGTTACTATGCAACGTAGAGTCCTACTAAACTAGACGAATCACAACGGGTTTTCCGATCACATTTATGGCCAATATTATTATAATAGCGTAATTCAAATTCAGATGCACATTATTAAGGTAGAAAACAGTACAAGATAGTTGGTGTAGTAATAAGATTTAGACTGTGTTCATGTAGGTGTATTCTGTTAGGTGTATTTGAGGTAGTGGAGTGTGGTATTAGGAGTCTCATTAGGCATTACAGTTGATTCCGCACACAGGATTAATAGGGCGTAATAGGGCACATTAGAAGTTACATTTGGTTTCGAGACCAATGAGCTTCTTTAGGATTTCGTTAGGGTCAGTACATTTGGTCCCATGACCATGGATAGTTTAATGGAGGTTTTCTGTTAGGGTTCTTTAAGGATCTTCGTAGAGTTCGTTACATTTGGTCCCGTGACCATGGATAGTATAATTAGCATTTCGTAGAGTTAGTTACACACATTGGCGCAAGGCGAGGAGAGGCTGAAATACATTGGCGGCATTCTGAAAATGTTGAAATGCTTTTCGTTTTTAAAATCAGCAGTGTATCTCGTCTTCGCTTTCACTGGCATCTTTCAGGGCACAGATAATTTCCTAAACTTACATTCTATGACAACTTTCTATCGCTAAAAAACTAAACAATTGCTCTTCTTGCATGTACTTAGTAGTGAACTGAATTAATATGGGAGTTGGGTCATTTTTCAAATATGGAACGTCAAATTATCTACAGACATCAACAAGTTACTACTACACTCACTCACACACAATTTGGTTAAGGAACCTGAAATATTTAATTCCAATCTTTACTTTTAGGCAACTTATTTCGTTTTTAAAATATTCAGTCTTCGAAAAGTCACAGCTTGTTAAATATTTTGGCATTGCAAACTGTATATTGACACGACCTACAATTGTTAAACAACATGGTGACTTTGCAGCAGTCATCCGATATGGATTTAGTAGCCAATGATGATGGAAAGTATTGGTACGCCCAATTTCACTCGTGGCATACCTGCTAGTTGCCAAAGCTTGATATTTGAGTGCTAATGTAAGGATACCAAAACATGGTTAACCGTTAATTATAACGACGCAAGTTGAAGTGAGATTATATTATCATGAAAATATCCCCAACATACTATAAGAAATACATAATCCATATCGGCAAAGCATTTCCTCTAAACGATATACTTTATTTAAAGTTCTCTTCCACCGTAACATTAGCATTTCTATTCAAAGGTATATAAGAAGCATCTAGTCGATAAATTTCCATATTTAATATTTCGTCCATGCATATTTGTATTTATTTACAAGATATCTTTATTCTATTTGAGGACTGTTTGCCTTGCTGCTCTGGCAGTATACTCAAAAATGACATATCCCAGTACGTTTTCCTCGTCACTGTGGACCTTTTGTGCCCAAAGGGTCAGCTAGGCGCAGGCTCTTGTTTGCATTGTGTTGCTTACATATTTGCATGAACACTTCTAGTTTGTGTTTACGCAACACTGCTACTGTTTGTTTGTTGTTTTTGTTGATTAAAGTAGCTAGCTAGTAGAGACACTTTTCATATAAGGCTGTATGAAATACGGGCAACAGGGATGTTGTCTGATTTCAAAATTTGTAAAAAATATACTACTCAAAACAAAATAGGCGCCACTTTTGCACGGAGAAAATGTTCAGTTTTTGTAGTTACAATAAACTAATTTTATCTGAATTAAAAGAAATAAAACCAGTGTGTATTTATTTAATCGATTATTAGCCTAAACAAAAACAAAAGCCTCCTTAACTGGAGACTTTGTAAAATATTTTTTACTAACTAACATATATTTCCACGTTTCGATCAAAATTCTTAGTGGCCCCTATATTGTATTGAGCAGTATATATGTATATGGCTTAAGTGGGTTGCACAACAGCCTACGAAGCTGGCGGTCCCGGGTTTGAATTCCGGCTAGGGCAAGGGTTTGTATGATGTGAGATGAGCACGAATGGTTGTTCCTGGGTCTTGGATGTTTTCTACGTATTTAAGTATTATAATTTATCTAAATATTATGTTTACATTGTATATCAATGATCTCTCTAACGCTGTAGCCTTTCCTTCAATAATATTTGCGGATTATAGTGAAATAGAACTTTTCAGGATGTAATTGCCTGGCTAGGGGTTAATAATCAATGTTAACGAAACTAAATATGTACTGCTTAGGACACGCAAAAGACAAAACCCTCCATTAAATAAGGCCGTGTTAGGATAAGCTAAGTGACTCCAGTTTCGGTTACATGTATGAAGTGCCACCCCTAGATATTTTTTTTTATTTAACTAACAAACTAAGTAGCGTCTTACACAGAAACTTATGTTCCAACTTTCATCAATATACATCTTATAGTTTCTGAGTAAAATGCCTGTGACATACGGACAGACGGACGGGCGGAGGGACATGACGAAACTATAAGGGTTCCGTTTTTGCCATTTTGGCTACGGAACAATAAAAATCGGAGCGGTCTCTAACATGAAAGTAAAACAAAAAAAAATTAAAACATTCCTCAGCACTTTTTTTTTTTCTATGACATACAAACAGGTTATTCGTGTCATAAATCATCTTTAGTTAATGTAAAATATACGAGTATATGGAGCACGCTAAAATGGGCCGAGTAGAAAAAAAATCGAAGAAAAATTACATTTCTCTTTTTTTAAACAAAAAACTGTAAAGTATAGGATGCTGAAATGTAGAGCCACGCCATCCATTAAAATAAACGCCGAAATTCGAGGGAGACAGAGTCAGTTTAGCTTACCCTGACTTAGAGCCCTTACCTATCTTATTTATAAGCTTTAAGTTTTGTACCTAGTCTTATTTTTGTCATTTTAAGCTTAGGATAATTTTATTAATTCAGAGATGTAAGAGAATATTACCTAGTCTTGTAGTTTCGTCATACCTACGAGTACCTAACTGTTCGTTATTAATTTAGAAACAAAGTTGCTCAATTATAATATTTAGGTACACATAAATTGTACACTTCTGCTAAAGCAGCATAATAGAATCATAAGGAGCATAATAGAATGTATAAGAACACTAGGGTAGACTTATTGGCAATGTCACTTAATAAATTTCAGAAGTTCCTTCAGAACTATGATTTAATATCATACAGTTAGTATAATGTTATCTGTAGTATAATAAGTACTAGCAGTCACTTCACATTGTTTAGCTAGCTTATAGAAAAAGCATGCTGTGTTTGCCTGTAATTGGATAAACACTCTTGTCTTTATGTCCATATGATATTAGTGTAATTTTATTCTGTGTTGTATCTGTTGGCAAACCTATTAATTAATTAATAAATAAATAAATAAAAGCACCCCAAATGATATATAAGAGAATAACACCAGTGCAGCATCTACTTTAAAGTAATCGAGCCAAGTATTTTAAATGCAAACCGAATCCAAATTGTTGTATCTTAATGGACACTCCTCAACAGTTACGTCCTACCGGCACGGAACGAATACGTGTCCGCGCGTTCATTACAACTATCTCGAGTCGCAGGTGCGAACTTGGCCGAGTCCTCTAAGCCCACGAGCTCAGGCACTTGACGCTACACTTCCGTGCCCAAACGGCGTATGAGAAATATAAAAGTAGGTTACGTAGTACTTTTCTCAGTCGCGCTGTTCGTAATAGGATTTGTAAAACGGACTGTTCAAAGAGCAGAATAATACCGTAAAGTTGTGCAACTAGATGATATCTACGAGGGAGGTGCCAAAAATGTGTAACCTCGCATAGTTAGCAACACTGGCTGACAAAAAAATCGAATATTTGAATATTATGGCGCGTTAATTTGAAAAAAGAAGATGTTTCGTTCTTTTGTTTTCGTTTTACAGCCATTAATAGAGAATGCACTGAGTGATTTACAAACATGGACAAAATTGGTCTTCCATATGTGATACTTAAATTTGAAAGTTTTAAGTCCAACTGATATTAAAGTCGAACTGGGTTCTATTCTGGGAGAGTCTGCTCCTTCATTTAAAACTATAAAATATTGGGTAGCTATGTTTAAAAGAGGTCGCACAAACTGCGAAGATGAACATCGCAGCGGTCGACCAAATGAAGTGAATACGCCAGAAATGGTGAAAAAAATCCAGAAATGAGTACTGGAAGACCGTAAACTAAAAGTGCGGCAGTTAGCAGACGTGAAAGGCATTTCTAAAAGTGCTATACATCACATATTGACTCCAAATTTGGACATGAGAAAGCTGTGCGCAATTTTGTTCAATGGTGAGCATCTTGCGGCGGACAAAAGCAGCGCCGTGAGGATGTTTCAATCCAGTGTTGGGAGAAATTTCAACGCAATAAAGCAGAGTGTTTACGACGATTCATCACGATGGACGAAACACTTTACTCCTGAGACGAAGGAACAGTCGAAATAATAGACTGAAAAAGGAGAACCGGTTTCAAAGTGGGAGGAGTCAGTTCCATCTGCTGGCAAGGGCATGGCATCAGTATTTTGGGATGCGCATGGGATATTTTTATTGATTATCTTTAAAAAGGCAAAACCATAAATGGCGAGTTCTACTCAAAATTATTGCAGCGTTTGAATGACGAAATTAAATATTAATAATAATAAAAACGGTTGCAATTAGCGAAAAAGAAAGTGTTGTTTCATCAGGACAATGCACCACTATTGCAATGGCTAAAATTAATGAACTGAAGTTCAAATTACTTCCTCATGCACTACGGGGACTAAAATGAGGTAAAAATGAGCGTTATGACTTTTTTCTCTTCCGCGAATGAAGTTGCGGGCACCTTCTAGTGTCAAATAAAATGTAATAGGCCCAAGTTCAACCAATAACAAGAACTAGGCATTAGACTATGGTAAACTCGTGTTACTTTAACCGCAGGGACTAACATTGCTGACCCATTAAAATACGTTTTCTGAAATTAATTATTATTCAAAAGGCACAAAAAAATGCCGGGATTGAGTAGTTGGTAGCCAAGCCCTATATTATCGGCGACACAAAACCTACAGACTTGGCTGGTTCGGTCACCTCCAGACATTGGGCGAAGATCGAGCTGTTAAGAGAGGGTACTTAGGACGACCGAGTAGTCGCCGCCCAGTCGGTCGGCCCAGGTAAGGGTGACCGAGATGTAGGAAACAGAGGAAAGTTGTGACATCGTCGATTTTTTATAACCTAGCTCGAGCTAAAAAACGCGCCCTGTTGCGAGCTCGGTAACAGTGAATAAATGTCTCAACGCTGCTCTGTAACAACTCACCTCGATCTCCCCTACCGCTGGGAAGACATGGTGAAGGCAGGTCTACGTCAGCTTCAAGTCAATAATTGTCAGGAAGCTGCACAGTATCGAGATAGATGGGAAGGGGCTCCCCTTATCTGGCCATGCCAAATTATGAATTCGGACAAAAAAATGCGTAAACAGGGGGAACCAGATGGGAAGCTCTCGTTTTGGAAGCCAAGACCCTGTTTGGCCGCTATGCTAAAATAGTTCGTATTAAAAATGTTAGGTAAAAAAATAATTTAATAAAGGCTTTTTGTGGGTAGGCAATGTTACTCCCATAAATTAATCCGAGTTTACTGTACACCCTTATTCTTAACCGACAAATTGTGCAATAACGTGGCAATAACATAAACCATACATTGCGTTATAATACCTGATAAAACCAAGTTACAGAGTAAAATAGGCTTAACCACGCGCGCCGTAACACGGAATTAATAACCCACATTACCCGTAACAAGCGATTAGGAGGCGATACGCCGCGATCCCGCCGCGATAACGCGGCGATACCGCTCCGGCGTGTAACTGGCCGCCGGCACGCGAATCACTGCTAATTTAACTGTGGCATGAATAACAGGATTGACGTTTTCGCAGTTGGGACTAGAAAATGAAAAACTACGAAATTAAGGTTGCGATAAATAAGGGTGTTTGCAACTTTGAATTATTGAATAGTTTATTCACATGGGCATAATGGTCATATTAAGATTATTTGTATCTCTCGTATATGTCCCAGGCTCGTACCTTCCGGATTTTTGGGAGACTTGCGTGGAATATAAATCCAACACGAAGAGGGCCTTTCAAGAAGTTTCCCGTAGCTGTATTGAGTCTATGGCTAGGGCCCAATCCTGAGCATATCAATGAGAGAATACGTCTATGAGCAGGTCCAAGCAGATGTTGAAACTATTGCATTTTTACAAGCTTTTATGTAACTTGCAATGTAACTATGTACGTTCGAGTGGATCTTGCAAGTTCAATTTCACCCCCTTGCCGGTTTCCGATTGAGCTAAAATTTTGCATACTTATACAAGTTCGGTGACAATGCAATAGTATGATACCATCGAGCTAATCTGATGGAGGAATTTTGTACATAGGAATTTCAAGTTTTAGCTTTATGAACTACGGCAACATATCCATTTCACATTTTTAAATTTAAGTGAAACAATCATTAGGTATTTAGATTTTAGGGATTTTGAACGTAGGTTATTTTAAGTTAGTTTTATTTTTATTTTAGACATTCTGATACGTACCCATCCTGCCATAGTTGCGGAAACGCAGATACTCGGTTACAAGTTTGACTAATTAGTAATAATAAGACAAGACTAAGACGTAACCTCATTTTGTAATTTGATATTATTCCTGTGGAGCCTGAGAAGTCTTGGGGCTCCCCAGGGCTGTGCGGAGCTTACTTTGAGAATGTACGAACGTAAATAATAAACAATAAACAACTTAATCAAATAGAAAGTCAGACATTTTTGATTAAAACAATGGCCGTCGTCAAATCTCCCGAAATAATGTTCTATCTGATTACAATTTCAGCATATTCCAGAACCATTAGACCATCTCGTAATTACATCATTCAATCAAAGAATCTATCAAAACGGCCCACGCGATTATCGGGCGTGCTGTCATAAACATAAGTGCCGCAGTCGTGCGCGGCCGGACGACGTAAGCTCGATTACATATCGCCGAAGATTGGTGTCGTAAAGCGTCACCCATCTTTGTAAGTACTACCAGTAGCTTTGAATATGGCCACGAAATAAGCGGAGCGCGAACATTAGATTTTTTTTTTAATGTTATAGAGGGCAAACGAGCTTACAGCCCGGCCATGACATTGAGCGGCGTCGGCAGCGGCAGCGGTTTCTCTAATTCTTTGAATGTACAAAACACGCAATGAACAGATAAAACGCTTGCCGCGCCGCAATTCGCGCAATGTCGTGTCGTGTCGTTATATACTTACTATAGTTAATATTACAAATGCGAAAGTAACTCTGACTGTCTGTCTATTTGTTACCTTTTCACGCTTAAACGGGATATAGGAAGGATAAAAATTCTACTGAAGGTTAATTTATCCCAAATAAAGTCAAATTCAGCAAATAAAATCTCGTTTTGTCGATTTTTGTACATACAACTTGAATAACTTTCGCTTCTCTGTGCAAATTATCCTTTTTAATAAAATAGTGAGGATTCTTCCAAAAAGAACATCTTGAGGCACTTGTCACGGCGATGTCCACAAGCGATGAGCTATCGGCGATTTTCTCGCCGAAGAAACGAACAAAAGATAATCGCTCCCGTGTATATAAAAAAGAGACATATATTTATAGTTCATCGCTGGCTGTTCACACTGCTGGCGATCTATCTCTTTCTTTTATTCACACTGGAGCGATTATCTTTTGTTCGTTTCTTGGGCGAGAAAATCGCCGATAGATCATCGCTTATCGCCGGCGGTAGGACAAGTGTCTTAGCGAGTGGTAGCTGTCACTTTGATGTCTATCAATAGCGACGCGCAACTTGGCAACATACGTGGCGTATGAATTGATGATATCTTCAAAACTAAGCTGGATTACCATATAACATATTTTGCTCCTATTTACCTAAGAAATGCATGGTTAAAATATTTCAGATTCGCGGGCACCTTGTATCAGATGTCTATTAGTACGGCGATCCTGAACTAGCCGCACTCTTCATGGCCACACGGCAAGTCCATCGAGCGACGTGCTAAGGGCGGCCATAAACCGAAGACCCCCGCTACCACCGTAAAATTGATCCCTGGCCGAGCTACGCCGCTCCCACACTTGTACGACTAACACCCATTAGGTAATGGATGAAAATTTTCAAAAATCTCGAAATTTCGTTTATAGGTATAATAAATAATATAAATGTATGAATGTATGAAATTATATAAATTGTATTGACAGAAAAAAAATACAGATTTTTCTGTGGCTTGGAAAAAAATAAAAAGATGAAAAGGTGTTGGTGGGCCTATAACCTGCCCTATACGGTACGGCAAAGGCAGCATTGATATTCTCTATTAAAATGGCTGTAAATGTACTGTTATTCTTGTCGTACCGTATAAGGCGGGCATAGGCCCACCAACACCTTTTCATCTTTTTATTTTTTCTAAGCCACAGAAAAATCTGTAATTTTTTTCAGACAATAAGGAGGCTTATTCCTGCCCATAAACAAAATTTCAAGATTTTTGAAAATTTTCATCCATTCCTTATTTATATTCTGCTTTTCTGCTCTGTTAGTCATTAAATCTGACTACAGTCAAATTACACCATTTTATTCTTTACTAGAAGGCGCCCGCAAATTCGTTCGCGGAGGAGAAAAAGTCATAACCCCTCTTTTTTTCTTAAGCATAGTCGGGTAAAAAGTATCCTATAACCATCTGGAAATACCCAGCTACCCGCTACTGTACAAAAAAGAGGGGTTATGACTTCTCTTCTCCGCGCACGAAGTGGCGGGTACTTTCTAGTGATTTTATGAAATTAAAAATACACTCGAATTTATTTGGATGATTATTTCATTGCCCTTTAATCTATTTTTCAAAGTTACAATACCTTTGAAACAATGCCGCGTAGAGACAGTTTAATTAAGAATTTAATTTAGTACCTATACTTCAAAATCACGTAGGAGATTTACTTTAAGAATCGTTGAAACTTGAGTAATAATAATACTAGAATCAAATTTGCCATCATGTGTGTCATCGGCATAAGGCAGGCGGAACGACATTTACGCGCGGACCGAAAACTGTTTTTCTCAGAAAACTATTATTCGCTATTGGATAAATCACTGGGTTTATGGTTCCGACAGTTATGTTCTACGGCTGACAAGATGTTGTCGTGCCGTAGATCATAATAAAACTGTTTTTCTGACTGGTACTCGGTATTTGAGGTCATTTCAGGTTTGAAACTAGTACATGAGTCAGTTAAGTAAGATGGTATGCAAAAAGCCCAGATCCCACCAAAGATGACAAAGGATCGAAATTCCTGGCAAGGAATAACAAGGAGAGCCGGCCCCAAATAATCGGGAAAGAGATGATGATGATGACATGAGCCAGTTAATAGAGGTAAGGTAAGGCCTACGACAATGCCCCAGCAGTGCCATCTTCCACATCAATGTCAATATTAGGGAGTTAAGAGCCCTGTTATGAAATAAATGGTACTGAGCTGAGGGATTGCCCCGCTCGTGCAGCCGACTATTTTTACAACTATTAAACAATTAAAAAAACAGTTTTTTGTTCTATAAGTTTTGTAGTTTGTTTTTCTGAATTGTGTTGTTACAAATATGTATTTTATTTTGTAATGTAGCAATAATAAGAAAATCGTTGTGTTTTCAGTGAGTTTTCAGAGAGAACATAATGTTGAAAAATATGTTACAATAAAAACCTAAATGGTTTGTACAAAATATCGAAAATTTGAGGCCGTCATTTAAAAAAAAAATCAAATGTGAATCAACATTGAAACAACTAGGTTTTCATATGAGATCATAAAGTTTCAAGGGCTCCAACTTATGAATTCGCGCGCTGTTCAGAAAACTACTGTCGGTAATCGGGTAAATTTGGTTAAAATATTCAGTGCTCCTAAAATTGAGGCCGGCTCTTACAAACTAAGGAACTGACTTATGCATATGACTACTTAATCAAATTTTTAAATATCTTTTGTTTCTTAGAAAAATAATATCAAAAATCCGTTTCTGTCGCTTTTTTTACCAAAATTACATTGGAACGGTTTACCTTAACAGATATTACATGGCAGGAAAATCAAGCGTTAATAGTAGCGCAAAGCTGAATCTAGGCGTTTAGGTACCTACCATAATTGTTACTTTTTGGTGTCTTTCGTGTACCCTTTAATACCCGGTAGAGTCGCAATCTCTCGGTCGGATGTTCTCTATGATACATGTTTAATTTTCAATTTCAAATTCAATTTTTTATTGCATATCATATTTACCTGGTGAATAGGCTTGATGACCAGTCATTATATGTAAAATATATGAAAATCAAAATTCTAAGTAGTCTGTCAGTTAGTTAATAAAAAAAATATACGTATAAATTGCTTTTTAAAGATATTATTAATTTCTCAGATAAATAGCATTAAAGTTTACTGATGTATTGCCTTTACTTTTATATTAGGTAAGAAAAGAAAAAATAAGTCCACTTGTTTTTATTAATGTTATTATTAAAATTTAGTCAATATTCCTCTTTACAATAAAAATATACCGATTTTCACTTGAATTGTGACACAAAGTTATATTAGGTCAGAATGATCAATCAAGAAAAGAATTAAGCATACATCACTTCTGACGCAACATTTATTTTAGATTGATGTTTATTATTTATATAACTATTTTACAAGCTTTTATTTCATTTCGCATGTCCCAGTCCTTAATCAAATCTTGCTAGTTAAATTATATGTCCCGGTTTTCGATTGAGCTAAAATTGGCAAACGTACTTATGTAAGTTCGGTGACAATGCAATATTATGATACCATCGAGCTGATTTCATGATAATCACAAAAAACTCTGTAATTAATTAAACTCATCCATTAGAATTTGGGCTCTTTATAAACTATTAAAATTTAAATGTCTGTACATTGATGATATTTAGAATTGTATTATATATTGTCTGTTGACTGTATTGTATGTAAATATTAAGCTTGTGTTCTAAACGCTCTCGGTTGATATTTAATAAACATCTCTCACTGCACCATTTCATGTATAAATCTGTTAGGCCCTCTATGACCGCTAGAGAATGCCGGTTGGCATTAACTCCGAATATGCTAAGTTTAAATAAATAAAAGAATATATAACTATTGCACTGGTAGTTGCCTGTTTAGTATAGATATTTATTTCGTTCTTATAAATATGATATTTGAGAAGGCGGCATTATAAATCCCTGCTCCGAGGCAAATCTTCAGCGCCAACTTGTGGAGCTTAGCTCCGCTCGGCTCCGGCCGATTGTTGCATTTTCCATCGTATGTAGGTCACTTCAATATTTATTACAGATTTTGTTTTCTCATGAAAATAAATTGCATCTGACATACCTACGCGAAAATGTTCGATAAAAATAAATTATCAATATTATATCGACCACAAATAGAGACGAGCGGGTCCCTATTCTAGTACGTTATACATGGTGACTCCTAAATCGTGAACGGATTTTTTTTAAGTCCTAACCTGCCCGTCATCTGCTTGGAGTGTTAATTAAAGTAAGGTTATAACATGATTCAATTTATGTCCTTGTTATTTCATCATAACTCATGGTCACCCTACATTTTATTAAGCATTAATGACAAGTCACTACAAGTAACGTAGGGTGACCAAAAGAGAATGTAAATGGGACAGGAAAGGATTTAACGGTTCAAAATAATGTTTAATGTCTCGTTCGGTATGATGCTTTGCCCTATGTACATAAATATGTAGGTATATTATATTGTGAATTTGTGTCATTTTATATACGTACATATTATAAGTATATCTGTGAAGTCTATTTCTTTTACATTTTCTTAGTTTACAGGCCCTGCAGTCATTATTTGTTACTCCGTCTATCCTCCTCCACTCCTTGTTCAGATCTACCCGCTTTGTCGTGGAATGGTAAGAACATAATCGTTGTACAAAAATATCGCTTGAAATTTTAGCAAAAATACAATTTCTAAGGTTTCTTAACTTAGATGAGAAACGACTTCTCCTATTTGCGGTTTTGTCGTTGCTCTACAAATGAAGACGAATAAAATAAAATTCTGTGTTAAAAATATTTCTAGCGCAGCGATGTTCACTTGAAATACTCCTTCACATAATTGTACAACACAACTTGTACTATGTGATTCGTACCCAACTCAGACTTACATCTGTACAGGGTTGCCACATATCAAGAATAATAATCTAGAATAACAATATTTTTTTATATTTTTTTTATGTGCTTAAACTTTGTTTTATTAAGGAAAATGTGGAAAAAAATACCATCCCCCCTTTGTCTCCGAAGTTTACCAAGCGAAAAATCTGTAATTTTCTTGAATTATGTGATTTAATATGAATATTACTCGAAAATTATAACCATATATCTGTCTTACTTTTTTTTAATCACCTAAAATCATTTTTGAATACCCCCGTTTGTTTAAATTTGCTCCTCATTTGTATGTGACGCTATACCAGGGCAAACTTAACTCAAGCGGCAAGTTAAGTCGGAATAAGTGAAAGTTTGTACGGAACTCTCGGTGCGCGAGTCAGACTCGCACTTGACCGGCTTTTTATTTTCGTAAGGATTTTAAATATTAGTGGCATCCCTAGTCCCGGCGATGTGTCGCAGCCGCGGGCTTCGCGGGCTACAAACAACATCCGTCCTGATAGCGCGCATCCGCCACCGCTGGATCCACATCACTATCCATACGAATATCATAAACGTGAAAATAACTCTGTCTGTCATATGTCTGTCTGTTTGTCAGAATAATGGATTATGGTTCCTTTACTTTTATGTTTGTAGTTACCACAAAAAAATACGCAAACAAACACAATATCTATTTGCATGCGTATTTTTTTGTGGAAACTGCATGAAAGTATGTGACCACGATTTATTGTCTCAATATCTAACCGAGATACTTTTTGCGAAAAAGCAAAGGAACTATAATCCATTAATCTAATATATAATTCCGCAAAGTAACGCCTGAATCTATCAATTATTTGTCTGTTTGATTACATTTTCACGATTAAACGGCTAAACCGATTTAAATAAAAATGTAAAATATCGGTACCTTAACAGGTACTCGTTATAATAATTATAGGTACACATATCATGATTGTTTTCATTATAATTAATCCCATGAGTCTTTATCATCAGGCCTCGGAGTAATTTTAGCACGGTAAGACTAAGGAGAGCTATGGAGTCTTTGTTAACATTAAAATTAAATTCATACTCATACTCATCCTCATTAATTAAGTTCGTCCGAATCGTTTTATAAATACTTAGACTACTTAAATGTAATTAATTCTGTTTACATATATTTAATTAAATGTTATATTATAAAAATGTAATAATATGTATATGTGTATGTTAATATTATTATATTACCCATATTGCAGTGTCATCGCTCCAATATTTTATTTAAGTACTTAACGTACCTACATACTATAATTACTGTTGAGATAAAGAACTATACGTTGTCACTGGCCGCTTTAGATAATGCACTTAATGACATCATATGTCATGTATCAACATATTAAGACGTATTATTTGTTACTTCAATATATTCATTTAAGGCAAATTTCGGAATAAATTGCTGATTTCATTATGACGGATCCACAAATATCTGAAATTTTGCACTGGATTGAACCGTACAAAGATCTTATATACGATCACGAAAAATGTGTAGTAACGTGTGTGTCTTGTGACGTACATCTCACGCAATTAAGACACACTTTTATATTAAAGCATGTCAACAGCATTCTACACAATACAAAATCTCGCCAACATTCTTCGTTTATACAGCGCTGGATAGAACCCTATGAAGAGTTAGAGTATAATACCGATCAAGCAGTTATATACTGCACTGTGTGTGAAAGTTCTATAACTAGATTGAAAAAGGACAACGTTCTGAAACATGTTAATTCTGACAAGCACCAAAAGAAATGTGGAGCTATAAGCGACTTCTATATTGATCTCTGCTTGTTCCTGGTTACCTGCAACATTCCTTGGAACAGACTTAATCATCCCGAATTCCGAAAATTCATGGAAAAATATTGCTGCCAAATAACGAATAAAAGACTTCCACACGAATCAACTTTAAGAAAATTTTATCTCCAAAAAATTTACACCCCCAGTTATGGACAAAATAAGGAACTCATTTAAAGATTGTTACCTGTGGCTTTCCGTGGACGAAACAGTAGATGTTATTGGTAATTGCGTTGTCAATGTTATAGTGAAGTCATTACAAGGATCCTCGTGTCGACCCTTCTTACTATCATGTAAGGTATTAGAAAAAGTCAATGGAAACTCGATCGCTGAAGTGGTAGAAAATAGTCTTATGTTTTTGTGGCAAGGTGATTTCGAAGGTAACATTGGCAATTTTTTTATATTTTGCACGGACAGCGCTGCATATATGCTTCTCGCAGGCAAAATTTTAAAACGGAAATTTATCAACATGAAACATGTTACTTGTTTAGCGCATGCACTACATCGTGTTGCTGAACAAATAAGATCAGAACATGAAGGAGTCAACGTCTTAATATCAAATGTAAAAAAGATATTTCTGAAATCGCCACAGAGAACACGAATATTTAAGACGATGGCCCCTGATGTGCCCCTACCGCCGCGGCCTGTAATAACCAGATGGGGGACATGGTTAAATGCTGCATTTTACTACGCGGATCATTATGAGCCAATAAAAAGTATTGTTTTTGAATTTTCAAGAAAAGAAGCCATCTCAATAGCAAACGCCCAAACCGCATTGATGGATATGAACTTGCCAAACGAGCTTAGTTTTATTAAAGACAATTATCAGGTTATTGTTGAATCTATTACAAAATTACAGTGTACAAATATTCCATTAAAGCAAGCGTTTCAAGTGATAGACGAAATTACACAATATTTAACATGTTTCGGCCCTGACACAATTAGAGATAAATTTGTAAAAGTTCTCGAAAGGAACTCAGATATTAATGAAATACGAACGATGGCAAGCTCACAACAATTTGAGGAAAATCTAAAACATGCTACTTTAACTTCAGTCGATGTGGAAAGATCTTTTTCGTGTCATAAGTAGCTTTTTGACCAACATAGAACATGTTTCACTCCAGAGAACATGGAAAAAGTCTCAATTATTTACACATTTTACAACTGGACTGATGAAATGAACAACGTACACGTACCATGTGAAGATTTTGAAGAACTTATTCCTATAGCTACGTGTTCTATGGATATTGATTGTTAATTCTATGGGGTTGTTTACCTTCATATTATTTGTTACTCGTCAATGAAGATGGTGGTGAATTTTTTATAGCTATTATTTATTTTATGAATTAAATTAATGAGGATGAGTATGAGTATGAATTTAATTTTAATGTTAACAAAGACTCCATAGCTCTCCTTAGTCTTACCGTGCTAAAAATACTCCGAGGCCTGTTTATCATTCATGTAGTCTTGTGTGGTATATAATAACCTTTGCTTCGCTCGGTAGTCAATTACCAGAGGTCGAAATAGGTAGTCCCTTTTTAACTAAACTTCACGGCAGGACGTAATTAAAAGTGGTTATAACCACCAAAAATAATGTTTTTTTTTTATTTAATACGGGATCACGGGATTTCCCGGATGAGTTACAATAAATTAACTCTCGCGGTCAGTTCTGTCCGACGGACCTATTGTAATGTCCACTTTTGGGGTGTCTACATATTTTCTGTGTTAGAGGATTGTTTTTCATGAGTAATCAGACCTTAATACTTAATACACATACCTAATTTCACTCTTTAGTACCTAGTTATGATGAACTAATCCGCGAAATCCCACGAAAAGATTTTTTTGGCAAACATTATTTCGACAGTTTTTTTTAAACCCTTTCTGGTTTCAATTTCTTTTTTATCATGTGCATGTTTTCGGTAATAATCACTCCGAAAGTTGTATAAATTGTGTCCCTTCTATCTTTTAAACTGTATGTCCAAAAAATATGAAAAAAAAATGCAAAGCTGATGCTTAATAAATACTTTCAACGAACATTACTTTCAACATGATCGGATATACCGTTTTAGAGTTATAGCCGAAAAAGTGCTCTTCTCAACATAACGACAATTAAGTACTTACCATGGAGATACGCTTACTAGTGACATTTTTCACAACATATTTTTTTCATTTTGTGCATTGTTTTGTAGAAACGGCTGGAAACCTTACACTAAGCATGGTCCAACCTGCTCTTGGCGGCTTTATATCTTAGTCGAAATAAAAATGTAGCTAGTAGGTAATCGTTTGTGGTTTCCATATTCTTACGACACTACCATATTGGATAGAAGTATGCAGTGATTTAAGAAGGTATAAAGGCCAAGCGATTTTGATAACAAATACAATATAAGTGTCGTCAGTGGCCTGCAGCTATGGGCGCAAAGGTACGAGTACTGCCTACCCTGAACTTCCATGACTCCATATAGGCACAGGGCACAGACATCTGCTAACCTTATCAAAATCCCTCTGCACGCCGCTGAGTGTCATAATTGATTTGCCTCGTTTTAAACACTACTTTTCACTTAAGGTCCCCGGCAAGTTTGGCTTTCACCTTCCCATACAAACGGAGTTCCGTTCTCATTTTAAAACTACGTGTTTGATTTTTGATCCTCTATATATTATATGCTATGATTATATCAAAAACCCGTTAACGTATCGGTTTTATCCCAAAATTTGGAACCTTTCAATAAAATGTTTAGCTAATTTATTAAAAGGTTCGAAATTTTAGGATATTAGCTATATTTCATTTCAATTTTTGTTGAAACAACTTAGCAACAAAGCTTCGAACTTGGTATATAATAACAAATTAGTGTTGAAATTTATCATGTGCAAAAGTTATATAGAACTAGAAGATGCCCGCAACTTCGCTCGCGGAAAAGAAAAAAGTCATAGCCTCCTTTTTTATTTCAGCGTAGTCGGGTATAAAGTATCCATATAACCATGTGTGGATGCTCACTATGCCCAGCTAACCGTGTACCAAAGACAGCAGAAATCCGTTAAGCTATTTCGGCGTGATGAGACCAAACGACACGTATAATAATTAATATTTTTTAATACAATCATACAAAGAACCTCAAAGATTTTTTTCTCGATTCCGTGACCTTCAAATTGCTTCAAGTCACTTATCCATCTTCTTTCATCTTCTTATCTTTACTATATTATAAACGTGAAAGTATGTAGGTATTTACGTTCCACTGAATCTCAAAAACTACTGGACGAATTCTTATGAAACTTTCCAGTTATGTACCTTATATATCAGAATAGGACATAGGCTATAATGTATGTCAAATTTCATCCCTTTTAGGGACGAAAAAAAGGATGAAAATTTGTATGGACAATAAATATTTTTTACGCTAGGAACTTGAAATCTTGGTAATATGCTTCACATCTTAAATTCGTGAAATATCGAGTTTTGGGAAAAGACATAAGCTACTTTTTCTCCCAGAAAAAGACCTTTTATCCCCAATGAACGAATCTAAGGCGAACGAAGTCGTAGGCGGCCGCTAGTATATGAATAAAATATCTTCAATGTACAGACAATTCAAACACCAAGTAATTCTAGTAATTTATTTACGGCTAAATGTCAAGAATTACCAAAATTTTAAGCGACCTTATCCTCCCTAGGCATAATGTTGTCTCAGCGTAAGTAAGTAGTCGTCCTAATTTATCTCTAGCCCCGAGCCATGTTAATTTGTACGAGCAAAAATGGCCGTTGGAGGGGACTCGGAAATGGCGCGAAAATTTCATCAAAACAAACTTTAATGTCGCCTAATTAGGAATACAGGGGCTTATTTGTTAAAATTAGAGGGAATAATTAATACGGGAAGTTGCGAACTTCAGTACTTACTGTTTGAAATACTAGATTATTATTATGGTGTTTCGTCCCTCGTAACCTTGCTGGAGACTTTTTAAATTTAGTGCTGTTTACTCTAGCTTAGCTTTGTAAGTCACATGAACCAAATTTATTAGCATTGATTATCATACTGTAGGTATTAAAAACATCAATTGCTAAAATGTTAATTTGTTAGGTTAGGTTAGGTTAGGTTAGGGTAGTTTTTTGTGGATTTATTTCCAATGATTTCCTTGTAAACCAATCTAAAATCCCCTTCGATTCGAAATTACCATCTGAAAAATAAATAATTTATGTAATAAATAATGCATAATTTAGCCGACACAAAGCTACAACTTACCAAATAATTTTCCTTTTTAATTCTGACACCAAACCCGGGCAAAAGTCACGTCGCGCCTTCGTAATTCTAAATATGCCTTCGCGCGTCGAATATTCATTTCATTTTTCTTTGTGCGTCAGGAAACCGCTTTTTGCAAGCCGACATTTCTAAATTGGAATGTTTTGAATTGCTGAATTCCGACCACAGGTGCGTTCAAAGGAATCTTAATAAACCATTTCCCGATAAAAAATGTAAGCGAACGCATTAACTTATTTGGGCGAGACCCGATTTGCTGAATATAAAATGAGGGAATGTAAATTGTAGTCGCGAATCCCCAAGTTGATAGACCTCGAGACGCGGATGAGTGTTATTATTTCTTCCTACGTATAGAACGTATCTTTTAATTCGAATACGCTTGGGTTATATATTCCGTAATGTAATTGAAATTACACATAATAATTGTCGGATTAGCAAAAGCAAGTCCACTAAATCTAAGAAAGTATCATAAGGTTAATAGATAAAAGAGAGCATTTATGACTAGTAATTGTTTTACTTAACAAGTCATTTACACACCTGTTTTTGTTATTTGAGAATATCAAAAAACCGGCCAAGTGCGAGTCGGACTCGCGCACCTAGGGTTCCGTACAAATTATACGCTACAAACGGCCGTATCTATGAAAATCCAGTGTTAGCAGAGACCTACTCCAAAGCAAGATGTACGCGGTATTCGATCATTTTACATTGGTTTTACATAGACAGATATAAAATTATACTGTTTTTAGTATCTGTTGTTATAGCGGCAACAGAAATACATTATCTGTGAAAATTTCAACTGTACTACTAACTATTTGTGTCAACTCTGAAAGACTGACTATCACTGTTCATGAGATACAGCCTGGTGACCGACGGACAGACAGACGTATGGACGGACAGCGGAGTCTTAGTAATAGGGTCCCGTTTAACCCTTTAGGTACGGAATCCTAAAAGTTACACAACTCTATATACATCTGAGTGCAACCTGTTGTGAAAATTTTACGGTTGTTAATCCCATTGGCAACGTCATAAATTGTATGTTATCTCTATAGTTAATAATCGCAACCCGGTGAATTCGATATCATGGTGGACGGGTCTAAATAGCCACAGTTAATAGGCGATCAATGTAAACGTCATGCAGGCCTGCAGAGCCGGATATAACATAACGGTTTGAGTCAAGCGGGATTACCCGACAGGTAATAATTAAACGCATTGTATCACTACAAGGCGTTCATATCTGCTGAGATTGAGTCGAACCGCAAATCATGGGTTTGTGAGACAAGAGATTGTATTGTATGTAGGTATTCAAACGTAGGGGTTTCCGATGGGGTTATTGTTTTCTTTCAATCGAAGTGAATTCAGGGTATAAATCAACAGTAGATTGTTTTACGAGGGGCTGAAACCATTATTGTAATATTTAAGCCTGGGCAAGACATTCAGCGAACGGCCTGCGCCTAAGTGTGCGCCACAATTTTTAAAGCTGAGGGTTAAACAGTCTCAGTTACTCAGAGTCGATGAAAACTTATGACAAGGTGCTAAAACGAGCCATGATGACACGAAGTGATTATTTGTACGTGCGAGCGAGAAGCATAACCTAATAATTCTGTATATTAATAGGATAGTTTATTTTTAAATTGAGTTGATATTGGCGTCGACTAAAGCGCCCAATTTTCGCTCAAATAAAAAAACACCAATGAACGCCATCGTAGGGCTTCGAAACGCCCAATGCACAATTACCTGCGTACAATCGACCCCTATGCATTATTAAGGTTTATACCATCCAAAATTCTTGGTTAAAATAAAATGTATTAGGTTTTTAATTAAACAACCCGATTGAATACTTAAGGAACTTTGTTCGTCTTTTTAATTTTATTAGAAAATGATTGTGTCGTTTCCATTTAAAGCCTAGGAGCTAAAAAGATAACTTTAGTCCTGCTACGCGACGCGATGCTAAATTGAAAATAAGACACTTTTTGCCCATGGAAAGTGAAAAATCTATCATAATTTCTCAGTAGCACCTACCAAGTAGGTACATATTTGCTATTGGGGTCATTATGGCTTGTTTTATACCAACTTCAAAGTTAGTAACATATGACATCTGAATCTCCTCGATATCAACGTTTACGTAATTATGCCACACAAGTTCAGACCAATTGAAGTTCTGAACTATAATATAATATATTATCTATAGAGCTTTATTAACTTTGAACCATTATGAACTTATGAACCCTCCTGTGACCCGTATAAATAAAAAATAACGTACAAATAACACCGAAAGGAGTCCCAAAGGGTTTTGAACTCCTAAACATTGTATAACACGAAACAAAAGATGTTTATTCGCTCACATCCGCACCCTCGCCCGCCGTCATTAAGGGGGTCACAAAAACACATTAAGCGGCAAATTTAAGTGTTTTTCAACACCACTAATTACTTACTTCACCTTAACTGCTTCCCAGATTAGGCGTATAAATTGTCTGTGGTCGGGGGTTTTTACTGCTTTATTTTTATTTTCTTAGGTTCTTTATCGGGCTGTGTTCGAGCTTTTTTTGGGTATTTCAACCTTAAATCTACAAGATAATAGGTCAAGCTCTGTGGTAGCGGTGGGATTGCAGGGTACTTTTTAATGTCTAAGCACCACAGGCAGCATCATCAGTAAAGATAGGTATAGCGGGGTAAACTAAGAAATACGCAAACCAACAAACAGACACTTGGCGTTTAGATATGTTTTTATGTAGAACGATAGAATGTGTTAAATATTCTATAACCATTCTTCGATGTCCTAATACACCTGTGTCAAAAAATGTTATTATTAATCCAAATATGGGGGTTATCCCCACCTGTTTGTTACTACCAACTAGTTACCACTAGTAACAGCTGGGTTTTTTTCCCATCTGTAACTAAGTGGTAACAAGTTGGTGGAAACAGGTTGGAACAACCTAAATATGGCAGCTCGCAGCCAATTATCAAATAAAATAAGTAAGCCATTTCTGGCACATGTGTATAGGCCCGGCATGTATGTAGGTAATACACCTTTATTTGTTTTCTAAAAGTGGGTAGTTTGCACAAATTGTAACTTTGACCTTTTGACAGAGGAAATGATATCTTTTCTCAGTCGATCCCGTCAACACGATAAGCTGAAAAGCTTCTGAAACGTCTCAAATGAGATAATATACCCGACACAATCCGTTTACATGTTTTATTTTAAAATTACAAGCAGTCGAACATAGAGCCTCCTCCTTTTTTGGAAGTCGGTTAATGAGTGATAATCGCGGAAACAGAAGAAAATAGCGTGGTTACATGTCATATTTTATTTGTGTTTATTTATAACGACAGCATTCCTCTATCAGATCTTTCCCTCCGCGTCCCTTGTTAAGTACATTGAACCCAATTAAAAGTTCCAAATGAAGCTTGTTGTACTTCATCTTATAAAAGTTAAGCACTCGAGCACTGTGCGAGTCAAGTGCCTATGTTTCAAAACAAATGCAAACTAAGAAGGTTTTAACAACCTCGTGCAGCACTGCCTTAGTTTTTCACAAAAACTGATGCTTTTGTATCCTTTGACTAACACACGTTAGCTCATAAAGTTCTCGCGTTAACTCATAAAATGCCTTTTGCGCAGTCAAGTCTGCTTGAGAATGAGTCAGGCTGCTGAAGCAAACTTGGAAGACATTTGCAAGGTATGTACTCGTATGATATGCTGGTGCTAATTACGTAGGGGCCTCAGAAATGGCGTATTTTTGGGTAAACTATACTATTATAAATTTGTAAAAATTCAATGTTTGTACATTGAAGATATTTCAAAAAAATAAGTGAATGGACTATTTAACGGTCAATGAAAAGAAAAATATTTTATAATTTGTATGGAAGTATATGTCTTTGTGGCTTCATCCTGCCAACACAGTTAACTGGATTTAAATTATTTTTGGTACATGAGTAGCGGGCATAGATATTATAGAATATTTTTACTCGAGTACGATGAAAAAAAGAGGGTTATGATTTTTTTCTCCTCCGCTGACGAAGTTGCGAGCACGTACTAGTAGCTTATAATTAACTAGCATTTACCCGCGGCTTTGTACGCATTACCGGGAAAAAAGTAGCCTTTATTTTAATCCATGAATTGTTCTATCTGTGTGCCAAGTTTTGGTTTAATCCGTTGGACGGTTAACATGTTATTGAACTTTTATATGAAATTCAAATTATTGGTGGAAAAATGAACACCATATCATTATCTATTGTGATATCTGATATAGATACAAAGATCAAAACACGATTACTCTCACACGTGGTCACACCAGGAATAGAACCTGGTACCTTTGTATTACGCGTCCAACGTGTCAGCCTATCCACCAGCGAACACTGAGCTATACGGCTCGAATTAATCCATATCACAATGTTATTGAGTACCAAACTTCTGAAAAATCTAAATGGCCTAGACATTCGGTCCAAACGTAGTCGTAAGTAAGATAGTAGGCTTGTATAATCTATATATACATATAAAACTCTTGCATTACTAACTTATTGACGGACAACGCACAGCCTAAACCACTAAAGATATAAGCATGAAATTTGGAACATATATCTTTTATTGTACGTGGACGTGTACTAAGAAAGGATTTTTCGAAATTCAACCCTTAAAGGTGTGAAATAGGGGTTGAACGGTTGTATGAAAATCGCTCATTTGGAAAGCTATAGACTTGAATCTTTGTGTAAAGGTTTCTTACTAAAAAATAAAATTAATGATTAAGCGTTGCAATAAAGATTCATCCCCTGAGGGGGATAAAAAAGGGTTGAAAGTTTGTATGGGAAACATTTCATTTTTAAAGTTAGTCGCTTAAAACTTCGGTCACAACCTCCTAATGTACAGTGAAAAACATTGGTAAGGGCATTTTTGAAAATTCAACCCGCAACGGGGTTAGATTAGGGTTAAAAGTTTGTATGGAAAACCTGTAATTATTTGAGTAACTGTTATAATATTTCGCGTATACTCTTTATTTAAAACTAAGAAAATTAATTTCATCATTATTGGAAATAGGGGTTGAAAGTTTGTATGGAAAACCTGTAATTAATTGAGTAAATGTTATGTAAATATTTCGCATATAGACTTCATTTAAAAGTACGAAAACTTATTTCAGCATTTTTGGAAATTCATCCCTGAAAGGTATGAAATAAGGGGTAACAGTCTGGGACGAAAGTACAATGGTGTATAAAGGGTGTTTTGAACGTAAGTCGAGTAATGCTGCTGCGAAATCTCAATCAGCAGTAGAGGCGCACTTAAATAGGAGGAATTTTTTGAAATTCGAGCTACACTACACGCGACGAAGTCGCGGGCAAAAGCTAGTAGTGTATATAATAAACGGCTCCAATGAAAATCAATCCATTCAATTACCTAAGTTCGATAAATTTTCCATTCTCATCATAAGAAGGAATATTGGTCCAGAATAATCCCTACAGAAAATCCTATAATAACCATGGCAATTTTAGTTGGGAAGATATCGGTCATACAGACTTTTTAGTATGAGTAGCGTTATGCGTCTTTCCTGTGGACACCCGAAAGTTAAGGGCTTTAAATACTATTTTTTCTTAGGACCCTATAGGTGATGTACAAATCGATAAAAATATCAGTTATATGTACCCATACCCAAGCCCTTGACAATCGCGTTGTCCACAGAAAAGACGGCTAAATTCTAGAATCTGTATGACCCAGACATGTATTGTTTGGTCTAAATAAATTGAGTTATTCCTCTCAAGGGATAAGTAAAATTAAATTAAGACGCTTAAACAGGGCCCTTTTACTAATTTAGTGATGTGCAAGTTTTCTAAAATTGCGAAGCCTGGGTCCCCAAGTCGATGAGACAATTTCAAGTTCTTAAAATTCGTCAGTCCGACATTGTAATAACAAGCATTTGCAAAAATAAAAGGCGGCTCTTATGGCATACATGGCAGATTGACATAGTCATATCTAGATATTTGGTTACATGAGCAATTGAATGAATTAAACCGTAAGGTTTTACCCAAGTAAGTACATTGGACACTTATGGATTTCAACTGTTAATCCAATATTCGAATTTAGTATGGGCAGTGTCCCTTTCCCTTTCATATGAATTTATATTTGAGTAAGCGGGACGGTAGGATACGAACTTCGAACTTTAAAGGGGCTACCCTCTGGTTTCATGGCCGCACTGTAAGCGTCTACGTAGAACGAGTGTTTAACTTGCACGTTACATTAAGTCTGGAGGCAAGTTTGTTCGCAGGGAATTAATACCTTGTAAATAACATTAGCGTTCTAAATTGGCCGAACGAAATCCAGTTTCAGTTGACTTTTGAAGTTTTGGTTTATAAGGAGGAGGGTTTTGCGCCAATACGCGAGCCTTGGATAGTTTTTGGGCAGCAACGTTCACGTTAGCGAATTTTAAGTGTCAATAAATTTTCAAAGTTAAGCCCCCGACAAAACAGGATTTATGGGACTTTGAACTTAAGGTAACTTAATAAGTTGATAGTGAGTGCACTTATCTATGATACAAGAAAATTCCTTTTATTCCTTGAACCGTATAACGATTAGTTTTTTAAGGTGCTTTTTTATCGTTTTCAAGATGTATAATATTAGATCCCGAGTCTATGTTTTTATGATTGATTCCCCATACAAACTACCAGCCCCCTCCCCCTTTCACTACCTTATTAATGATTTCTGGGATAAAACCTATCCTATGTCCTTTCCAGGGTTTCAAACTATCATTATACTTACCAAATTTCAACTGAATCAGTTCAACGCTTTGAAAATTGACATGTGTCAATGGAAATACAGTTGGCCCAATTGCATAGATTCTCTTTCCCAACGAAATAAATAATGTTGCCCTTACCTACCTCACCTGACTTTGCCCTGAATAATCACAACTTATCGCTCGTTTAGGTATTTTTGAATAACCTTATACCTACCCATAATCAATCAAAACACCTACCCTACTGATGTGCAAATTGCGGAAACTTTCCAAAATGCTTATTATCAGTAACCTACCCTGTTGTAAAAATCGATCTACATATTTTGTAGGACAGTTCTATATTAGTGCGTAGCTAGTAAGTACTAATACCAAACTGAACTCTTGCTAGCTACTCGTACTCTTCCGTTTAATATCGCCTATTGAAATTCATAACTGTGTTAGCAGTTTAGCCTGGCTATTCAAGTTGCTCTTGGCTACATTGTCGAACAGTTACTTACTTCCAGTCAATATTACCTTGGTATACGTGTAGCGAAAGTGTTCATTGGTTTGTATAATATATTTTTGAAGCAATAGGGAATATGCATGAATTTAAATTTTTGCTTTATTAAAAGCTTTTTCATGTAACAAACAGTAGACAAAAAGATTTTTTCGAATAACTATAAAAATACCCAAGATATAAGCAATCAAACACTTCATTATATCTCTTTCTTGCAAAACAGAATTTAATATGGAGTTTATATGACCGTAGTGGACTGTGACGTAACAGTCTATGTCGGTCCTCTCTGTCAAATCGCTGTCTAATTAGTAGTTTAAAATGCTTATATCATCCGTATTTCATGGCCGATTTTAATTTTAATTTCACTTTTTGGAATAGTTTTTACGGTATTTTGATATTTCGTTAAGAAAAGCGATAAAAAAATCATGCATGTTCCCTATACAGCTACACTAAAGGTGCGTATTATTTTTCTTTTTCACTCATTTACTTCCATTAACTTAAACATAAATTCGATACCTCGAAATAAGACAAATTTACCGAATAACCTTTGCCAGATTCTCACAAGACAAGGCTGAAGGGAATAGTGAAATACCTGGAAATATTAGTGCTGCTAAGCAGTAAGTAGAGGTTAACGCAAAATCAAGTTCAAAGTCTCACTGAGCCTAAGCCTTAAGGTGGATGCAAATAACTACTCATAACTACAGAAAGGGCATTATTTTTCATATTGATCTTTTTAGATTCTGGCCAGTGAGTGGTGTCACGAAAAAACGCGGTGAATTTGAAAACATTCTGACTGGCAACACAGAATGCATAGTGATGTGGTATTTATAATGTGACAACTTGTTTGATATGCAAAATGGTTGGCATACACGACTCACTGGGAAGACTAGGTATATAGAACTATTGGGAAACGCAAACGACGGGACACGGTTAATTCCTACATGTTTCAACAGTTCTACTTGGAACAATTCCATGCTATAGAAGTGTTGGATCAAAAAAGTTTTAATATTTTCTTCTGTTTCCACGATTATATTACTCATTTAAATAAAACAATTTTAACTGATTATATCGCGTATATTATCTCATTTGAGTTCCTGACGTTTCGGAAGCTTTTTAGCTTTCCGTGTTCACGGGTTGACTGAGAAAAGATATATTTTTCTGTCAAAGTTACAATATGTGCAAACTACCCACTTTGAGAAAACAAATAGAAGTGTACAAACATGCCAGATGGGCCTAATCTGACTCTAAAGACAGTTACACATGTGTCAGAAGGGCTTAATCATTTTATTTTAATAATTTACCAGCAAAATTTCACAAAATGAGGCTTACTGAGGAGAAAAAAAAACGCTGCATGTTCACAGACTGCAAACCTATTCTGTGAGCATGTCATTGACAAACCAAAATCAGGACTGCAGAACCTTAATTTCCGAACGGTGTAAAAATATTTTATCTGTTAAAAAGTAGTTTTTGTTTTTTAAAATAATATATTTAGTAATAACGAGGTAGTCTGGGAGTTTTTCTTTGCAGCGTTCTTTTCTCCTACGCGATATAATCCTTTAAAATTGTTTTAAGTAAAAAAAGTTTTACGTTCAATGAAGTCACTGTTCTAAAACTGTTATGGTCGTTGGAGCAGAAAGTTTCTCGAGTGGAGCCGCAAGGTGGTCGGACGACATGGTTATGGTTGCGGGGACTAGCTAGATGCGGTCGCCTCTACCTGGCCTATGTGGAAATCTATTGAGGTGGCCTGTGTCCAGCAGTGGACATCCTATGGTTGAAATGATAATAATGATGATGATGACTGTTCTACAGAAAAGTAACCACCAACTGCTGTTTTTTTAACACCCTTTTATTAGGTCGACCTGTATGTAACTATGTAATGGAATCTAAGGTAACTAATTTAACCATCTTCCAAGGATCGTAGCGTCATGAAAATTGGCAGCTGTATGTAGTTCTGATGACAATACAATAATATGGTAATGTCGAACTGATCTGATGATGGAGCCGGAAAATATGAACTGGAACTTCATGATGGAACATCGTATCAGTGCTGTGTTTGGAAGTCTTGTAAAGCGTGTTTTTCTAGTGTTTTTTAAACATTTTTTTTTTCATAATACCTTAAATAGCAAAAGCAACAATAAATAAATATCAGGGCCAATCTCACACAAATCGACCTAGCCCCGACCTAAGCAAAGCTTATACTATGGGTACCAGGCGACGACATAATTAATATACTCATAGATAAATTATATTATTTAAACATAGAAAACATCCAAGACCCAAGGTCAAAAATTCGTGCTCAGCACACAAACACTTGCCATGGCCGGAATTCGAACTCGGGACCGCCAGCTTCGTAGGCTGATTTAACTAGAGTTGACCCACAGTTACGCTAAAGGGATTTTCCGAGGGTAAAAAGTAAGCTACACTCTTGAGCCTGTTATTACGGAAACAAAATTGTTTTCTTCCATTTTAAAAAGTTTCTATTTATTTCCATATTTATAACTAGATGGTGCTCATGCCCCTATTTTATTCCAGCATAGTCGGGTAAAAAGTATCCTATAACCATATGTGATACCCAGCTACACGGGAACCAGATATTTAGTTGATATCCGTTTAGCTGATTTGGCGTGATGAAGCCACAAAACCACATATAAACATAAAGAAAATCGATTCAAGTCTTTTTTCTGTTTTGTTTTTATGTACAGATGTAGTGCATAATTGTTTTCCATCGTATTTTCACGAAAACTCAAGAACGTGTCTTACTATTTCAGTCGGTCACAGTACAAAAAGTACTAAGAGAAAGAATAGCATGACAAATACGAACGTTTCCGAGAAAATCCGATGGAAAAGATTATGCGCTACATCTGTACCTGTTTGTTTAATAAATAACCCAATTCAGTTAAATACCTCCAAATAGTCCGATACCGTAAAACCATCCAACTATAGTCCAAAATAACTCAGTTATGGTCCAAACTAAATTGAATTTTACTCACCTAGTAGGGGTTATACAACCTTGAGGTTATGATGTGCTAATAGGTAAAATCATTCGGCTATAATTCTAACGTATGGTTTCTCAAAAATTTTAATATTGATTATTTCCATGTTAATTTCTTTCCGGACCACAGTTGGGGTGCCTGGACTATAGTTTGGTGGTTTTACGATACAATAATTTTTTTTTAATATCTGAAATGAAATCATTTCATTTTTACAACTGTATAATTCTTAATGACTATAAATAATTATTACCGTATTGGTAACCAAAAACATACAACAGGCACCTCCGATTAAATCCTAATAAATTGTAAAAAAAGGTAAAATAGAACTTTAGGGAAAAGTTGCTATCGCCCCTTTTAATTGCCTGAAATGTTCAACTGGCAATTTTCGTAACAAGAATTTGGGTCATTTACTTTAAATGATCTATTATATTTTTAACTGTTTTGTTTTGTAAATTGCCAATGAGAGGTATAAAACTCGATAGCAAATAAATAAATTCAAGAAACTTGGATCATAGTCGTCAAACGATCGATCATAGTTAATAGGAATATATAAATTTGAGTAACATTATAATGATATTTGTTTGATTCCATACTTTTGGCCTGGATTATCGTCTGAAAAAAAGACATAACATTAGGTACTTTTCGATGTAAGTAGCAACATAAATTAATTCAAGACATACCATTTATTTTCTTATCATACTATTTATTATTGGACTCAATAAACTTATGAGTAGCTGCGAGGTAATATAAAACAAAAATAATTCGTATTACAAAAGTTTACCAATAATTTAGTCCACTAGCCACTATGCCCAGTATCTTAAAGCGAAACCTTCGAAATTCTTAATTTATTTTAGAATAAATTACTTTCCGTGAAATCTATCATGCATTCTAGGCATGCGATAAACAATATGGCAACCTTGTAAGCGTATAATTAACCATTTGAGCGCCACAGTCGGCAAATCACGTCATCGAAAATTCGTGTCACTAACGCCAGTGTCGGCATATGCTGACCAAATTTCGGTGTCCAAAGACTCCGAATATAATATTAATACCTCGTTCTGCAATCACCATTTTATTAACCGACTTCCAAAAAAGGAGGAGGTTATATGTTCGATAGTTTGTATTTTTTTTAAAGGTTCATTTTATAATGGCACTATGTATTGAGACGAAGGTAGTTTAATTTTTTTTACCCTGTTGAAGCGTCCCACTGCTGGGCAAAGGCACACTGCCGTTTTTAAATACGAGATGGATTCATAAAAAGTCACTCAGAGTCGACTGGCACCAATGTATAGCGCTTAGCATAACATGCCTTACGAAACAAAAAATATCACATGTTGTACAATATCACAGAAAACAGAGAACCTACGTAAACGAATTCTAATGACAAAATATAAAATTTAGAATAGCTGTAAAAGTTGATGGTCACACTATGGACAGTATATTAAATGGATATAATAACCAGTAACCACTGATGTTAAGGACTTCTAATTTCTGTTTTTGTTTGAATGTAACAACTCTTTAAATTCAGTGCTATAGTTACAATCAGTCTGAAAATATGTACACTTCGGAACTTATATGTGGGGAGCAATTTTCATAATCGTAAACATATTTTCAGGTGTGACTGTACTACGGTGTCGCTTTAACTGTGAAAACAACAATTACTTACTTGGATATAATTGTTAACATACTTAACATTTTAGGCCTTGGGCAGTAATACTAACATTCTTTAAAATGAGGATACAAACAGATCATAAATCTCACTATTACATAGTAGATGGATTTAATAATTCAAAAATAAGAGCATCTAAGTTATTCTTCTCGATTTTTTTTCGCCGCTGTATACAAACTTATCATTCATAAGGGCGGTGAGCTCGGTGTTATTTTGTATTTTAATCTTCTTTATAATTTCTTGTAATTCTGTTTCATTCACAGGGTACCCCGATAGATTTTGAGGCAATATTTCCAGTGCGAGAACAAACGTTTCGAACATGTCATGAAGACTCAGCCCATACGCTACGAGGATCTTAACGTATCTGTCAGTCAATGGCGGCGCTTTTAACTCACTTAAGATTTCCGTGAATCTCGATAACTTTCCAACAATTTTTTGCAAGAAGGAAGTAAAATAACAATTCTTCTCCTTCAACTTCTTCACAAACTTGCCAAGTTCAGATCCAAAATTAATGTGGACTTCCTTGTCGTACTCTTCTCTTCCGTCTATGACTTTTCTAGTCAAAAACAGTAACTGCCAATCCCAAAAGTAGGAGTACATTTCAGTTATATCAAACCTTTCTTCAAAAGACTTCAGCAAATACTCGAAAATATGAGTTACTCGCGAATATTCCGTTCCATTACACAAAGTTTTCTCACCAAGCTTGTTTACAAATTCTATGAAGTATAATTGAAAACAAAAATCTTCATCATATTTCACATTCCAATGGCTGAAGCACATATCTGTTACTTCTTTTACAAGCTCCATGCTTTTTTCTTGCTTGTCATCATTTGGAATATTCACAATATAGTCAACCACGAAATTCCATGTTGCATCATTCAATTGAGCAATGGCAGAGTTTAGGTCGTTTTCTGGGCTCCATTTCAGGTTTAACCATTTCTTTTGAAAGTAATCATTGACTATAGATGAGACAAATACATCATTCAATAAGGACATGTTTGATTTCATTGCTTTCATAACACTCGTTCTGCGCTGAATATTCCGACCGTCATCGTCCTGCAATGCTGATACAGCTTTCCATGCTGATTCCAAATAAGCACCTCTTAGATAATAAGGTATTTTGTTTCCTCTTAAATATTTGAAAACTTCAGCGTCGTCATTTTCATTTACGTGACACGTGAGCTCCCTTAGAACTTCGAAAGTTTCCAGTTTTTGCTCACCTGTGCTCTTATTCATTTTATCAATGATTGATTTGTAAAGATTTTTTCTCAATGAAGTATTTTTTAATTTCACCCACACACTTGAGACTAGGTTTTTCTTGCCGTTAGTTTTAGAAATTTCGAAAGCTAAATACACGCCTCGCTTTTGGGCAGCCAATGGAGAAATTAGTAGCAGTTTTATGAATTCTGTCAGTGACGCCGGCGCCAAGTTAGCCAGGTACATTTTGAACATCTCCCGGCACTTATGCAGGTAGTCCCCCTTTAGATACAGGCGAGTTTTGGAGAATGGAACCGATGGTCGAGAATAGCAATGAAATCGGCAAATTGCCAACTGGGTAAAGTATACGTAATGATTAATTGTTTCGAGATTGATTTTTTTGCGTGAAGGTTTATGATTATCCATCAGTTCTTTTTTAATACATTCGTCGCCTATTTGGAATATCGCAAAAACATAAGCACGGATGAGCCTTTGTTTAAAGAAGGCCATAAATGGTGAAATATTAAAAAGTGATTTGCTGCACAAATCTAAATACTGCCTCGCAAGATCGCTCGAAAAATAAACTTTCAGTTTTTTCAAGAACATATTGAACCTAACGTCATTTGAGTCTTGCATTTTTTTCTCTATTAAAGGAAATTGTTCGATAATCAACGTGGGCTCCTGTTTTAGGCATCGCATTAAATAGCCTTCAGTGATATCAACCTTGTTAATCTCTAACTGATATTTAAAATAATCGCAATCTAAATTCATGAATTTTAGAGCAATACTTGGGTAGCCATTGTTTTTTCTAGAATAATTCTGCAAACGTGCCACGTTATTTAAATATGGCCTAACTTCTTTTTTCACTGAGTCATTGTAATCCCGGCCTTCAAAAGCTGCAATCTTGTTCAAATTAAATTTTAAGTAAAAATCATATACCAGGTTCCTTTTTTCCTCACTCAATTTATCAAAAGGTGATAAGTTCAAGAAATAATAACATTTCTGATCCATGTAATTACGGATGTCATATGGAAAAGGCTTTTTTGTTGTTATGTAATATACTATAGACACTCCAAGAAGGATGTCAATGGGATATTCTGACATGGAAACATATAGCCCAAGACTATTCAATATTTTATCAAAGGCATGCCAGCATGCATCATCGAAATCAAATACATTGTGACTTTGCAAAACATTCCTTATGAAGTATCGTTTTCCGTCTTTTTCTGCATAGAAATGCGATTCGTAATAGTAATTCAACAGATTTTCTATGTCTTTGGGAGTCTTTGCGGCTTTGACCAAAGTAATTAACAATTCGTATTTTTTATTCAAATCAAATGTAATTAAAATGTGCTTCTTTATTTCTTCCAAAGCCTTCGAAAAACTGATTAACTCGTACAAACAGTATTTTTTATCTTCAGGTACCACTCCTATTTGCTCTTGAAGATGCATTAATGCCCAAGTTTCTTTTTCATCATCATTCATAAGATAGTAGCATCTCCATTTATAGAATTCTTCATTCCTTTCTAATTCTTCAGAAGGATATTGTTCATGAAATATTTTTTTTATAAATTTATACTTATCAGTTTTTATTAAATCTAGTAGATTTCTGTATGATAAACAAAAGCTCCAGAATTCCTGCACATTTTTTGGAAGGAGAGCCTTGGCATAAACTTTTGCATCCTCAGATGAACTATATTTCAATACCTCACTATTTTTAAGGATGCTTAAATACAGAGGTGGATCTTTGAGTACCCTGCATTTGTGTTTTTTTAATATACTGCGTGACATTTTTGCTCCTACTCTAAACTTCGGTACATAAGACAAAGGTGTCGTGTACTTTTCATACAAATTCAGAAACTCTGTCTCATTGACAGAGTACATATGTGCCAGTCTTTTAATCAATCCTCCCATTTTGCCATAGGTATCAGCCAGAACAAATGAATTTCCAATTAATTTGATGCAAGTTGGTTCATACTCTATATTTTTAAAATTTACCATATCGCTTAGAAATTCTTTTTTAAAAGATTCTGATGTAAATATCAGAAATTTGTAAGCATTATCTCTCATGTTTGCATTTGAGCAGTAGTCATAGAAAAGTTGTGCTCGGGCTTCATCCCTTACATGGATGGATATAGTGGACAAGGTCTTGTTCTTCATTTTTGAGGACATCTTTGGGAAAATGTTGTGATCTAGATAATCAGGGTTGATTATGTTGTCATATTGATTGCCATATATCCATTCACATTTAAGTGCTCGGGAGATATACAAGTTATCACCACATTTTAGTTGTTCAATGATGTAATCAATGTCCCTGTATTTTGAAGCAAGGTCTATCTTAAAAAAGCGATCAACATCTGATAGTTCCGGAGCAGAAATCACATCTTGGAAATTGACTTTGTTCTCAGCTGCATCTTTGACTTTCAAGTTCAGCTCCTTCTGCCTCTCACAGAGGTTCTTACCTTGAAGTGTTATCATGTTCAATGTGGAATTACCTGCAATATCAAAATAATCTATTTAGAGAGATCATATACCTATTATTTGCACAAGAAAATGGAAATTAATAGCATAGATACATCACATCTTCTTTGAAGATTTGGATGTGTTAATATGCTCGTAGCCAGAGATGGGCAAAATGTTCTTAATCAAGGAACAATTAATAACTAAGATTAACCTACTTAATCGCAAGTACCGATTAAAAATGATGATTGAGTTGTATGAATTGCGATTAATTTAGTCACCATTAAATTTATCGTCAATTAATCACCAGTGACAATTTTTTTATTCAAGTAATAAATTAGATTAAATTTGTCTTTATTAACTCCTCATGCACTTAGACACAGATCTGCGCAGAGCATTTTAAAGTCAATGTACAAATTTCATATAGCTTAAATTTTTGACATCACATACCAGGATATAATATTGAAATTACGATTTTTTTGTAAGTCTAAGTCTCGAGTAACATTGACTGATTGCTACATTTGGAATATATAACAATACCTGGAGCTGCAGAGTATATTATGGTCATAATTATTGCTTGATGAATAACATGCCAAAGCATTAGTCACTTTCTGGCTAGTGGTGTCAAAGGGTATGTACGCTTTATCCTATACTTTTTTGTTTTTTATCAATTAATTAGTTGATTATAAAATTAATCCATTAATGCCCATCTCTGCTCATAGCCTCAAAGTAACTCAAATTTGTAATTACTCCTTTGTTGAAAATTAATATTCAGTGTTTAAAACAACTGTAAGTCATGCAAGTGAAAAGAACAATTGGCTACCACTTGTATTTTGGCACCAGGTTTGTATTTAATTAAATGTTATATAAGTAGAAGGTGCCACCAACTTTTTTTCTTCAGCATAGTCAAGTAAAAGGTAGTTCTATAATATGTGGATACCCAACTGGTGGCCAGTGGAAATCCGTTTACCCATTTTGACCTGATGCAGCGACAACAACACATACAAAAGAATATTTTTCGATTTAGTGACACTCAAATAGTCCGTATCACTTTTTTTTATATCTTCAATGTACAGACATTTCATTTTTACAACTTCATAGTAGTATAGGTAACGACGTAGTAAACGTCATAAGTTATTCAATAAAAACATCAGATCAGTATTATCCAAAACATCTCTGTACATCTGTACAACTGTTAACAAAATTAACGCGCGCCAAAATTCTCTATAAGCAAGTCTGATGAAGATACTTATATTCTGGATGGTATCTGAAATATACAGTTTAAACAAAACGTACCTTGTAGATCGTGTATGAATACATAATAATATGATAACAACAGACTTTCATGCAAATAAAGTTACTGAAGAAGTGAAGAGTTCGTTATTCGTGTTTATTTCGGCTGGCGCTTTTGTGACTTTTGTTTGATATTCTTTCACAACTGACGTTAGTGACGTTTTATAAGGTGCGTTCGGAAAGTTCATATATCCGTCAGTTTTTGATGTACACGACGAGAACTTAGAGAGCCGAATCATTTTAATGAGATGCTAATGAAAGATGAGGCTGGAATCAACCGCGAGTAGCTGTAGCTGCGGTGTGCCTGTATGAGCAAGACTTTAACAAATTTATTGCTTTTCTCATTAACTAATAACTTAATAATTAATGACAATAGCAATAAATTTGTTTAAGTCTAGCTCATATAGGCACACCGCGGCTACATTTAAAATTTCACGGTTGATTCCAGTCTCATCTTTCAGTAGCCAGACTCTAACATTGCAACATTAGAGTCTGGCAAATGAAAGATGAGAATGGAATCAACCGCAAAATTTAAGAATATAGCTGCATGAGCTAAATATAAACAAATTTGAATGCTTTTCTCATTAACAAATAACTTGATAATTAATGACAAAAGTAATGAATTTGTCAAACTTTTGACGGACACATTGGATATACAGAAATTGTCTCCATAGTTTTCTATACTCCATAGGTATGTATTACCAGATCTCCGTTATTTCACTGGATAGGCGGCAGTCCAATACATTTGACAGCTAATTTTATGTATAAATTTAAGCGCCCCCAGCGATCAGTGTGTGTCCTATTAAGGAAATTACCTTTATTCCCACTAGTTCTGTTGATCAGTTCTGTTGACAGAACTACTGGGATTTTTGTCCCATTAGTTCTGTCGATGAGGAGTTCTGTTTAACAGTTCTGTTGACAGAACTACTGGGATATGCGGTTCCCATTAGTCCTGTTGATGAAATTTCCATTTGTTTTGTCAAACTCGAAGCCTAATGTTCTACAAAGTTTACCGTACCTATTTACTGGCCACTTCATAGCGATGACAAAATTATGAATGACAATGATAAGGTGTCAGTTAATACCTAGATAAGATTGATTGAAAATCAGTTTGTTTAAACACCATTATTATATATAATAAATAATAATTATTATGGACGAATTTCAAATTATAAAACGTGGCCGCGGGCGTGTTCTATTAGAAAACGGCCACGAATATTACCGCTTATCTGTTTACGAAAAAAGTAAGCAACTGCTATGGAGATGTGCAGCTTACAAAAAAAACCAAATGTAGTGGAACAGTGACCACATCTGAAGTGAGTACTTTCAAAGGCATCAGGATCTTTTTCATCTGCTTATTGAATAATATTCCAGTTTGTTTGTACTTCAGATAAAACAAATTGTATCTAGAGATTTTTTATGTTTGATTGTCGGATGAGAATGTAATCGTAAAAAGAAAGAATCATAATGAAACATGTTCACCTGATCAGAATAGACAAATGATGAACATCATTATTAATAAAAGTGTACAAGAAATGATCAAAGGTGCAGACACCGTTCCTGCAGTGTATAAAACAACCGTCACTGAATTAAAAGATTCCGGAATAAATTTGGTAACATCAATTCCTTCTTTCGAGTCGAAAAAGTCTGGATTTTACAGAATAAAAAATAAAGAAAACTGATTACAAAAAATGAGCTATCTGACCGATAACGTTGAAGCCGTGGTAGTGCCCCCTAAATTTAGTGAGTTTTTGCTGGCACATTATAATCCTGTCGATGGTGGCTCCCGCATTTTAGTATTTTGTTCCCAAGAGGCAAGAGCCCTCATTCCGAATCTGAGAACGTTTTTAAGTGACGGAACGTTTAAAAATTGCCCAAAACCTTTTGTACAGGTCTATACCATACATGGAGATGCTGGTAGTACAACAAGTACGATTAACATCATTCCACTGATATATGCCCTACTCAGTGACAAAAAGAAAGAAACTTACAACAATTTGTTTCGTATAATTAAATCGCAGATAAGAGGCTGGAATCCACAGGTATTCATAACAGATTTTGAAGAAGCGACCATCCAAGCTATTAGTAACTTCTTTCCAGGTGCCCAACACCAGGGATGTTACTACCATTTTACCAATAAATTATGGCGTAAAGCCAAGCAACTTAATCTAAGAGGTAAACGTCACCGTAGAATTGTGCAACTGTGTTGTGTATTACCACATTTACCGGAATATTATATCGTGGAAGGATGGGAATATGTAAAATCCCAACTTTCTGATTACAGTAATCGGTTAAATTTGGACAAATTTATCCGTTACATGAAATTTTGGATGACACCAAGACGTGTACAGTCGTGGACTACCTTTGGCCGTCGTCATCCAACAACCAATTTCGCTGAAGGTTGGCATCGAGCTATAAATGGGACATTTAAAAATAGACCAGCCACAGTATTTCAATTTCTTACAAATTTAGAACAGGATGCTTCTTATTTTTCGGTGCGAATCATCACCGTCAGTGAAGATGGTAATGGAAAAAAACGAAAAAACTACCAAATTGAAAATGACGAATTCATATTGGCTTGCCAAAGCCAGCTTATAAATGGATTGATAAATGTACCCATGTTTATGGAAAAACTCCGTTAAATATATACAGTCATACTAGTTGTAAAATAGACATGTACATACTAGTTTTTTTATTTAAAAATAAAACAATGCATGACAAATTCGAAATTAATGTAGGTAAGTCGTGTAAACTCTGTAGAACATTAGGCTTCGAGTTTGACAAAACAAATGGAAATTTCATCAACAGGACTAATGGGAACCGCATATCCCAGTAGTTCTGTCAACAGAACTGTTAAACAGAACTCCTCATCGACAGAACTAATGGGACAAAAAATCCCAGTAGTTCTGTCAACAGAACTGATCAACAGAACTAGTGGGAATAAAGGTTAAATTACAGTAAAAAATTTCTAGCAACGACTTTTTTGAGCCGTCATCCCAGTACAATCGCAATGGTGCGAAGGCGTAAATGTACAGGGATGACAGCTGTCAAAAGGAGGTCATATGCATACCATATCCATAAGTTAAGATATCGATACCTATTCAAATAAGTAATTTTGTAGATTCATCATTCAATAGGCACTTGTCCCACCGCCGGCGAGTAAGCGATGAGCTATGGGCGATTATCTCGCCCAAGAAACCACCAAGAAACGAGCAAAAGATAATCGCTCCCGTGTGTAAATAAAAGAGAGATATATATTTTTCTCCCAACTTGCTCGGAAATGTTCCCATTAATGTAGTAAAAACACACCGCGAAGTCCATCGTTATATACCTTGATACGATAATCAATTTAAAAAAAGTGGCATTACTTCCCGGACAGTCCCGGGAAGTGTACATCACAGACTAATAAGAGATATTGTGCAGGTTTTTACTTTTAATTTCATCCAAGACTTTGAAAATTCACCATACAGCCAATAGTAACGTACAAAAACCGAGATTTAAAAAAATTGAATTGTTTCTGCGTTTAGTTACTGCATGGTTACTGCCAATAATAAAAGCAAAAAAATATATTGTGTCCAAACCATAATACAGAGGGGCTACTCCGAAATTCGAAAAACGAAGTTCGTATGGCGCCATCCCGCTCAGTCAAATACAGTATAACATGAGAGCGAGAGGGACAGCACGTTACGAACTTCGTTTTTCGGGTTTCGTAGTAGGCCCTCAGTTTATTTAGTCTTAATGATCTCCAGGAACTGATAAATATTTTGTAGCAAAGGTATGTTTTTTTTACTGTTGTGCGAATTGCCGATTCAACTAAAAGTAATAATTTATATATTTATTTTAACTATTGCTATGGGTTTTCTTTTTATTTATTTTCATTACTATATTTCATGTGGAACCAAATATACAATTCGGACCCAAAACTTTTAACTTTCATATATAAAAAAAAAATAAGGCGGGAACGTGAATTTCATTTTGTAAAAGATTGTCTGTCGTGTTATTTTTACGAAAATGAGTTCCATAAACATGTGTCAAATTTCCTCGCATATTTGGAGAAAAGCAGTATACATGCCTCGGCAGGAATGTCATTTCGTGGATTCGTATCTATTCAAAACCGTACTTATCCACGAAATGACTTTTCCCGCCCTCTGCAGTAATATACTAATAGTTCATTGATGGCTTTTCACACTGCCGGCGATCTATCGCTCTCTTTTATTTATCAGCGATTATCTTTTGTTCGTTTCTTGGGCGATAAAGTCGCCAATAGCTTATCGCTTATCGCCGGCGGTGGGACGAGTGCCGTAGTGTTATTTAAAATGCAGTCTTCTTTTTCGATAATGGCCAATTTAAGTGGTTTTAAAGTATTTATGTTATTTATTCCATACAAACGAAACTTGCGGAAGTTAACTTTTGTAAGTTTTATTACCAGTGTAACTTCACGCTCTTGACAGTTGTCGAATTTTAAAGTATCTACTAGAGCTTCAGCTATCCGTGTTACACGTGGAAACGTGTACATGTGTCCTTAACACCGACGGTGCTAACAACCCGATCTACACGGGTCTAAGAAACGTTTCCTCTTAGGAAACGTTTCTAAGTTCGGGTCCGTATCCGCGGGTCTCGGCTCCGTTCGGGTAGTGAATACCCGTCGGGGCGACCCGCCCGGATTGGTTTGAGTTGAAGTTGAAACGAATAATTGGTCATTATTGAATAACTGTTTTTATATTATTGCGTACGGCGGACAAGATTTATTTCTATTCAAATTTAATAACGAACTCAAATATCTAATATTTTAGCATTGATTAGAGTTATATTGGACTAAGCAATTTTTGGTTTGCGATTAAAATTTTAATCGCACATGATATGATACACGATTAAAAGTTTATAAAAATCGTTCTAGTATTAATCTTGTTATATAATGATATCTTTTAATTTTGTCCACACATTTAATGGATACTTACTATAAATAATGAATAAATATGGTGTTAGGTAAAAAAAGTATTAGGTACGACTATTACACATGGTACATTACCTGCCAAGGCGGCCCTTTTCGAGATAAGATGTGAATGGGTTTAGGGTTACGCTGCACGTGTAGATAAAGACAATACCTATTGTTTGCGTAGTATATAAACCGTGGCAATTTTACTAATAATATATATGAGTAACTTTGACACTCGGCTATTACCTGGAACAGCTTTTGTTCGCTAAAGTTGAATGAAAGGCCGTTTTGTTTTAATATAAATAAGCGAAATACTTTCCTTAGCCCTTTTGGAGGGGGCAGCTTTGAATTTATAATGTACTCACTAGTTATTATTAAGATTTTACTTACCCACACTGTCGGTCAACATTGAGTCATACTTTGTTTGTTAAAATTTAAATTTTTTATAGTTAAAAACTTTGAATATGAAAAGAAGTTGGGTGTGGAGATACGCCACCAATCTCGGTGATACAGCTGATTGTAACTTGTGCAGTGATCGGACTAACAATAAGTTTTTGTGTTGTGGTAGTTTGGAGCTATAGGAAAGCATTTAAAATTTGTTCACTTAAAATCTCCAGCGTCGACATCTAACACGTAAGTACCTACATTTTCTTTTTTTCATTCTGATGGTGTGTGAAAAAAATAATAATTAAGCCATATCATTGTTCATTACAAATATTCGAAGACAATTATAATACTCCTGTCCTTGTGATATTTTTGTAAAATAATCGATTTATCATTATTAATTTATTCAGTTGCTACTAAACCAAATTACCAACGATCCGTTGTGCTTTAATGTCTATCATGTTGTTTACTAAAGAAGTATTTTTAATTAAGCGGAGTGATGTGTCATTTTACAAATATATATTATTTGCCATTTCGGTAATTGCAATAAGCATCAAAAGTATTTAAAACTTAAAAAAAATACTAAATGAATGCAGTTTTAGTTAAGTACAACATTTTAATATTCTACCATTTTGATCAAAATTAATCCATATACTATTATTTTGAAATGCGAAAGTTTGTCTGTCTGTCTGTCTGTTACCTCTTCACGCTTAAACCGTGGAACCGATTTGGATGAAATTTCGTATGAAGATAGTTTGAGTCGCAGGAGGGCATAGGCTACTTTTTATCCCGGAAAATACACTTATCCGCGATAAACGATTTTAAGCGGACGAAGTCGCTGGCAGAAGGTAGTACCCAATAAATTCATGACTTTTCTATTTTTTTTTTCGGTTTTTTTACAATATCTTGTCTAACCTAGAAAATATAAGTTACGATTTGATTTCGCTTTTGCCATTTCAAGTTATATAATTGTACGCATAATTCTTGTTAGGCTTCGGTACCCTTAGGTAATCTTGTAATTTTTCACACCAATAATGTGATAAAAAAATAGTTTAGTTGTATTTTTATAATTAAAGTAGATTGCCTTAAGAAATCTTTGATGTATTATTTGATTACTCTGTCCAGAATTTTAATTCAATAGGAAATATTTATAAGATAGCTTTTTAAGAAGATTCTATTATTTTAAGTTAGTTATTTAATATTTTCTAAATTATTAATTTCTACGTCTTTATTTTTGTATGTTACAAGTTTTTTTTAAATACTATCGTCGTAAAATAATATACCGTTTTATATTGAACATTTGCTAAAACGTAGAAATATAAAACGCACAAGTTTAAAGACGAAATGTCACTCTCGATTTCTCACACACGCTCTTAAAGTAAAGACAACCCGTTGGATTACTACTACACGTCGACGGCGGGTCGGACCCGCGTGTAATTGAGACCCGTGTACACGAGTCTTTATTACACGGGTCTTAATTACACGTTCCGAACGGGTCAGAAAACCGTTTCCGTGTATCACGGAAACAGGTACACGGAAACAGGTACACGGAAACGGGTACACGAAACCCGGACACGACCGAGAGCTCTAGTTTTGACTTTAAATTTGGGGTATCTGTACCTTGTTTTCGGTGAGTTTCGAAAATTACTCATAACTGCTTCATTATTAGAGACCCGTATCAACGGTCACCAATTTTTAGGCCGTCCAATCAATGGGCAATGCTAAATGTCAGACACTTAAATGGCATAATCCCAATGTAGTCGAAGTAACAAGCATCCACGCACACCGACGTATCCTGTAGTCCGTGGTAACAGATCGAGACAGTATTTTACTCCGGCCCACCTACTACAGCTTTACAAGGCACAGGTCCGCCCGCACATGGAATACTGTTCTCATCTGTGGGCTGGGGCTCCACAGTACCAGCTTCTCCCTCTAGACCGCATTCAACGGAGAGCGACTCGTATCGTCGGTTGCCAGCGTATTTCAGATCAGCTTGACTCCTTGGCACTGCGTAGAGATGCTGCGGGGAGTGTTCCGAGGAATTGTTCGGGTTGATCCCAGCTGCATCTTTCCGCCTTCGTCCTACGCGACAATATTTCCATCCTTACCACTTAGATGGTTGGCAGTCCACAACTGTGCGTTTTTCTAGAAATTTCCTGCCTCGCACGTCTGAACTGTGGATTAAATTGCCGCATGCAGTATTTCCGGACCGATGCGATCTTCAAACCTTCAAGAAAACAGCGTACTCCCACCTGAAAGGCCGGCAACGCACTTGTGACTCCTCTAGTGATGCAAGTGTCTATGGGCGACGGTGATCGCTCACCATCAGGCGATCCGTCTGCTCGTTTGCCCCCTATGCCATAAAAAAAAAAATCCTCCGGACACGAAACGCGTACCAACTGCCAAAGACCTGCAAACTTAAATGCAAATCAATCATGAATTATATACTAATATAGGTTACGTTGGCGTAAGACAGGAGTATGGGAAAGATCGAAAGGTTAACTTTATTACAACGCCTTTAACAGCATTTTCGGTAAAATTTAGTCTTTCCCAAACTTCCGTCAGAGTGTTTGGTAACAGGATGCAAAGCTAAAAGTAAGTGATAGTTGAGGCCATTTAGAACATTTTAAGCCAAACATGTCTGAGACAAATGTTATTCGTTTTTTTCGACAATAGTAGGAGTTTTCTTAGAAAATCTCATCATAAATCTTAAATAAATAACATTTCTCTAAGACTCGTATGGCTTAAAATGTTTTTAATGGCCTAAAGTATCATCTACTTTCGGCTTTGCATCCTGTTACCCAACACCCTGTATACACTTGTAAAATATTATAAATAGAGATGCAACGGATACTGCTTTGGCCGGATACCGGATATCCGGCTGTCGCGACCGCCGGATATCCAGCAAAAACATTTTTACCTAAAATACCTAAATGGAGTAAATTCGACGGCGTGCGAGCGCGATGGGCGGTGCAGGTTGCAACGTGTTTCTCGTTTGCAATTTTTGATAGAAAAGTTAACTTATAATTCACACTCAGTGCGCATCGAACGGCGGCACGTTATTGCTATTTGTTTATTACTTTCTAATGTTTAAAATTATTTATGAGATTGACTGACCTTAATATTGATTACTTTGTGGATTGATATTTATGTTACTTAAATTTTCTCCTTATATTAGATACTACATTATTATCCGGTATCCGGTCGGATACTACGCAACTATTCGGTATTCGGCCGGATAGTAAAATGTGGCCGGATAGGCCGATACCGGATAGTGACCGGATATCCGTTGCATCTCTAATTATAAATGTGAAAGTAACTCGGTCTGTCGGTTACCTCTTCCCACTTTAATCCCTGAACCACAATAGATAAAAATTGGTATGGTGATCATAGACGTAAAGAAGTGAAAATGGGAGGAGAGTCAGTTTGTATGGGGATCAATCATTAAAACTTTGGCTGCTCAGGTCTTCATTAGCCTATATGTGTTTCCTACTGCCGGGCACGGCATTCCACTCACTGGCTGATTTTTATTCGGGCGGGAACATGCACTCAACCAACAAATGACGAAGAACTGGGGAAGCCTTCGCCAACAGTGAGATACACGTGTACACCAAAAAAAAATAAGAATGGCATCTCCATTTTCTCGTCTCTTGGCAGAGCGGCAAAGCGATTACTGCAGTTTTATTGTTTCGTTCGACCGTCATAGCAGACTCTGTAACATGTAGTATAATGAACAATCTCTATATTATACAAAGTGTCCGTTAAAATGCGTTAAATTGGTAGCGCTACTGTAGCAAGTGCGTAAAATAAATTAACATAATAATGGCGAAAAAAAATCGACAACAATGCAAAAAGAAAACATTTTAGGCACGAATTAATATTTACATCAGAAGAACGGATTGAGTAGCATTACGATAAAAATTATTGGTAATTGGTTGTCGACTTCATATAGTATCTTGCAACTCTAGCGCCATTGTGGACGAATTTGGAACTATTTACTTCTTGCCGCTGGACATTATTTCATCTGATTTCCTATATGAGTTTGGCCTCCTTCCTGTATACTCCATGCCCCATAAGACCATGCCAGTGAGGAAGAGATAGCACGATTCTTATGGATACGTCATTATACATACGTCATGGATTATACATACGTCACTTTGGACGGCGGCCACTATAGATACCGGCAAACTTCTTGTGCAAAAATGGCAGCCCTGTGTACGTAAATCGGTTACTGTGCAGTCCAGGGTAGGCTCAAGAAAAACCGGCAACTATATAAGTGGATTAGTAAAAAGCCTGTATTCCGTTATTCCTTACTTAAATCCGGAGGACTTTACAGGCGGTTGTGGCAAACACATGCAAATGCCAGGCGATAGGGATGTTGACTGTATTCAAATAATAATAATATGATGCAAAATGTTCTAGGATAGAAATCTAGGCTTTAGTATAGAGCGTTTTTTGGGAAAGTTCTAAAACGTGATTTTAACATTGTTATCTAGGGAAGTTTTTATGAAGTTAGTTTTTTCTCCATCTATTATTGAACGGTCGTTCTACAACAATACCACAGAAAAAAGTTGTCAACATCCCTATTATGAGTATGACAAGTCCATATTCTTACATGCGCTAGTGTATCAATGATATAACATAAAAAGAGGTAGATAGGTTATACGGGCTCCGAAAATGGCACACCAAAACTACACCAATTGGCAAACCTTAACTCAGTCTCGCGCATAGAGTACTTTGTTATATATTGGATTATGCGTCAAATAAACAAAAATACCGCCATGCATAATGAGATTTTGCACTAATTACTTAATAAAAGCGTCTAAAAGCTTTTATGATTAGTGTGTTATTGCAATATTATCAGATTTATGTGCGCATAAGCCTGGCCATTTTTACACATGGATTATCGTGTAGGAGGGTATCTACGTCTTTTTATATTATATCATTGTAGTGTATAGTATTTTTTGTCTATAAAGTACTAGCATATTTCAATGTATTAGTTACGTAGTGCTCATTAATTTCATAAAACTTGTATTGTGATTGGCGAAGTACTTTATAGAAGAAAAGAGACTATAGATACAATGTAGAAAACAAAATAGAAACTCGCTTGCCGAAATATTACATAGTAGTCATAGTATTTGCTATCATTTCGAACGATTTAAACTCAGTTTGACAATCGTTTTACTTTTAAAATACCTAGAGGACAAACACTCACCAAATAAGGTATGATTTACTTCTACGATTCAATAGTAACAAACAAACATAAAATTGACGACCGGTTTAGCTCAGTGGGAGTAACGCTGCCTGCGAAGCTGAGGTCCTGGGTTCAAATCCCGGTAAGGGCAAATATTTGTGTGATGAGCATAAATATTTGTTCCTGAGTCTTGGATGTTTTCTATGTATATAAGTAATATATCTATTAAATATATCGTCGTCTAGTACCCATAACACAAGCCTTATTGAGCTTACCATGGGACTAGTTCGATTTGTGTAAAATTGTCCCGTAATATTTATTAAGACTTGCGCTAAAAACCGCGAAAGGATTAAAAAAAAAAACATTTTTTGTAATTGTATGAAAACCTTGTGATGGAATGGAGTCGTTGGTGCTAGCGGGACTCCTTGTCTAATTTATTTTCTGGTAATAATATTATTGAAGTAGGAAATTAGACGGGAACGTTAGGTTTGTTAGCATTTTCCTCAAGTACCTAGGTGGTGTACCACCATATTGATACTCCATTCCTTTTTGGCGGTTGATTTTTTTAAACGGTTATTATGTTCGTATTTTAATTCATTAGACTACACCTTAGAGCATTTAACGACTGGAGATGCCATATGAATACATTCCCCTCTTGAGATAATATGCGCGATAAAATCCGTTAAATTGTTTTATTTCAATGAGTAATAATCGCGGAAACAGAAGAAAATATTACATTCCCCTCTGCCAAAGTAATCGCGAATTCACCGGTTACTTTATACGGCAAATTGTCAGTGTGTGGGTGTTTTTTGTTTGTAGATGATTTCTTTAAATTGTGAGCGTTTGTAGAAGTAAGAATATTTGTTTATGTGTGTGTTTACCTCACCGCCCTCTAAAAATTTATGAAAAATTTGTTCGGTAATGACACGACTTGTCATCTTCATTAGTTAAATGCTCTAAGGACTAAACTGACATTTCCAGGTTAGCTCAACTCAGGGCGACTTCGTTTGTCGCGACACATAGCATCACCCATCTCTCTCGCACTGTATTGAAAGGGAAGAGAAAGAATCTTTGTCGCGCGACAGTCGCGTGTACAACAGTGGTTCATTATTAGAGTTTGTTCCGCATCACCTTTGTGGGTACCTTTTCGACGTAATTTCTGTAGATTTAATGTTTTTTTTTTGGGAATCACCACCATATAGCTCGAAATGACATTAAAATGCAGACATTTCGACAATAAGGCGTGTGTGAAAGTGAGGCGGTTCCAACTCCGGACTAATACTGTTTTTGTAATTCCATTTATTAGATCGGGGTTACTCTGAAATTTGAAATCCGAAGTTCGAATAGCGTCCTTTTTTTGTGTTAATACTTGAGAGAGCGGGACGGTGGAATACGAACTTCCAATTTCTGAATATATCTTAGGTCAAAATGCAGCTCTATATTATATTATTGTCTTTTATAGTATTTTTAGAATTAAAACAATGCCCACTTATACCGAAGTTTTGATTTTTACTTTAAATCAAGAATCATTAAAACAAGATGACTGACCATATCCATACAAAAAGCTGTTCCCTATATTGACATCGTCATCTATGGATAAGATTTTTTTTTTACAATTATTCAACTTGGTGAGCGTGACACAGTATTTAAATGCTACGATTTATTTATTATTCTCTATTTGCGAACCAATTGTGACTATACTATATTTTTTTATTCAATTATGACATCGTGAAATGTTTAGTTTTTAAGCGCCATCTAGTTTTTGCCAGGATATCTCCTTGCGATTGGAACACAATCCAAAGTATGGGAACAGTCAGTCCTCTTGTATTAATGGTCCTTGCTCTGAATCGAAAGTACTAACGATTTTAAAAAACGAAAATAATGTCACCTCCAAAAACCGGTTTTGTTACTAACATAATGCATTTTACTCGTGTGAAGGTAAAGGCAACATAACGGACAACGAAACTACATAAACAAATGGGATCCATTTAGATTTTTATAGTGTACAATATTCATTATTTGTGCAGTAGATACATTTCCCCTACGCACCTACACGTATAATCAGCATTAATGATGTCCGATAGTTATGGTCCATTCATGACCAACACGACATAAGGGAAATTAAAAAATATATGTCCGATAGCATGCATGTCTCAATATTCTCAATCAAAGGGGTGATTACAAAAATTACATAACTGTATTGTCCAGTAACGATTCCAATGGCCCTAATTCTTCTAAAAATGTATACACTACTGAAAACGTGGATAGTGAAGACAAAAGCAGTGAAATTGATGATTAAACCAGTCTAAAAATATAGATTAACACCTAAATACAATAAATTTGTAGGTAAAACTTAAACTTGCATTTGATAAAAAAAAAAAGCAGTTTATAATTTTCTCGGTTCGAAACAACATCATGGCTAAAAAAACACAAATACAGCATAAGTGATGGAGCTACCTTATCTATTTTTTCCATAAACCAAAAATAAGTAGATTAAAATCAGTAATTCACATTCTTTCTTGAAAACTAACTCCAATACAGTTATCTTGTTTTTGTAAAAATTCCTTTAATTTGATTTTTAATATCAATCAAGTTCAATATCGCTTCTTCCCAAAAAATTGCTACCTTACAGCCGATATAATTTGAAAAATGAAACCTTACAGCCGAATTTGATACTCGATAAAGGTGATCTTCTCACCTAATGAAAAACCTTTATACAAGGTAAAAATTGGGCGCATCGAAAACTACTGCAAGACTCAAATATTTTTAAAATACACAACGGCAATTCACGTAGGTAGCATAAAGTCGAGTATTGCTCGATGTTTCGGTCCGATCCGTGAACGTAAACTGCCCACTGACGTGCTCGTGATTTAGGCTTGAACTCTTTTTATACTTGAAACAAGATTGGTGACATGCAACTACAGTTGCGGAAAGCACTCCAGTGGTTGTAACACGTTTGCAACCCCTGGAGCCCGTTTGTCAAAAGCTTGTAACTTGTATTACAAGCGGAAGTATCTTTCTAACAATATGAATTAAAAGAGACTTCCGTTGAAGCGTTTATGAAACGTGCCCCTGGTCTCACACTGGTTAACCGTTTTATAATTCAGTCTAGTATTACTCACATTAGGAACAAGCTCTATCCATTCCAGCTCTAGTCGTCATTCTAATCTAAATTAAGTGATTGTCTGTGTAAATTGAGTGACTTCTTCCATATATTTGGTGAGTGAGGTAGAAGAGTTGATTCCAGAATCAAATTTGGAGGCAAACGACAAACAAAATCTCACCAAATGGGTACTTGATTCACAGATCAAATCAAATTCTTTTATGAACTGTCAAAACGCTAAAAAAGGTGTGTGAAGTTTCAAATAAAATTGTTTTGTGAAGTCATATTTTTACTTTATGTTATTTTAAAGGTGTCTGCCCACTACTATGAACGTATCAGGCACGGGATATAACGCGATACGATGTTTGTACGGCACGCGACGGCGCCGAAACGTGCAAGTGGGCATAGTCTCATACTTATCAAATACAAAGAATATTTATTTTGTCTGACACGTTCTTAGTCTGGTCATGGTATGTTACGGTGTAGTGGGCAGAGACCTTAAATTGCGACAAACCTGTTTTCTTCAGTATTTTCAGAAAAAGCATTTAAAATTTAGGGTTTATATAATTTATATTGACTACAGGAAATTAAATTTATTCAGGTTAAGAAAGGTCGATAATAATTTCTCGTGAGTTTATACATTCTGGAGACATTAATAATAATAAATAAATATACGAGACAATTTTTGCACACATTGAACTAGTCCTGATAAGCTCAATAAGGCTTCAATTTATGGAATTTGACAATGCCATAATTCCATTCGGTGAACTTCCTGTTGGGCGTTGGGCACCGTGGAGGCTGTAGAAGAGAGTAGGGCCTTTTAGAACAGTAGACTTCAGTTTCATAAGCACTTACAACTAGTATTACAAGCGGAAGTCTCTTTCTAACAATGTGAATTAAAAAGAGACTTCCGCTTTGCTTACAAGCTTTTGAGAAACGGGCCCCTGGGGGCAACAGTGGACCTTTGCCTATATTTAGAGAAATAATAAATAAATAAATATCAGGGACGAACAAGACAGATATATAAATAGATTTACATATCCGTCTTGTTCGCACTTTGATAGCGTATTAGGAATTCTTTCAATTTTTGTTATGAGAAACTTAACGTTCCCAGCGTTAAGTTTCTCATAACAAAAATAAAAAAACCGGCCAAGTGCGAGTGGGACTCGCGCACCGAGGGCTCCGTACAAATTTTTACGTACCCTAACTTTACTACCCGGGACCGGTTAAGTTAAGTTTGCACCTGATATCTATAGCATTGCATACAAATCAGGTGCAAACTTAACGCAACCGCGTTGTACAAATAGGTTTTTTGCAAATTAATCAAAAATTTAGCTAGTTAGAGACATGGCTATAATTTTCGAGTAATATTTGTTTTTTAATACAAATTGTGAAATTTCAAAATTTTAGATGGGTAAACTTCGGAGATAAATGGGGGGGAGGGAATGGTTTTTTTCTTCACATTTTCTATATTAAAACAAAAACTAATCACACTAAAAAAATAGGAAAATTGTTCAAAAATGTGTAGGTCCAGCCCTTTCACATGATACCCCATTTGACCCAGTAGCTAGACTTTTAATTTTTACCCCCCTCATATTCGTAGTTTTTTTAGAAAATAAAAATATATTTTTAAATATTTCCTGTGCAATACATGTGGGCTGACCATGTTTATAAATATTCCAAATTTCAAATAGTTACCATAAGTAGTTTTTAAGATATGGCGCTTTAATAGTCGGACAGACAGACAGACATACAGACAGACAGAGGCGCACCATAAGGGTTCCTTTTGTACCTTTTTGGTATGGAACCCTAAAAATGCACACCATTTTATATTTTTCCCGATCGTATACGTTATGTGAAGTCAGAATCTACAAATATATATGTATTCTTATATCTAATTCTTCACCCGACGTGACATTTGTACAGTTCCCTCGTATTAGTATGAAAAATTAAAAAGTTAGCTGTCAATGTCACTTTTTTTTAATCTTACTAATTACATATTTCTAAAAAAACAATACAATGTAAACATAAACTATTTGTAGATTCTGAATTCATACAACGTATACTAGCGGGAAAAAGTATAAAATTCACACCTCGAGACACTTAATGTTCATAATTTATCCCATGACAAAGATATAAATCTATTATTTCTTTAAAATATATGCAATAATCCACTATTCCCCAAGAAGTCTGAAGACTGTTCCCCATCCTCTGCAATGCCGAAAGGAGACCCTGGACATGTATACGATAAAAACTAGCAAGACGAAATTACTATTACGGTACCCGGTATTCGAACATACATTTTATGCTGACTGTACGATTGTTTCGAAAAGACCGCATTTCCGCGAAAGCAATCAGTTTTTCTTTTGATTTTCTTTTAGTGCACAAAAATGAATATAGTATATTGAACTACCTAAAATGTATAATTAATTTTATAAAACATTGATTTTGAACGGATAATAATTAAACAAGGGAAGAATTTAAACTAAAATGCATGGACGAGACTGGCCAAGTTCCGATAGAAATCTACAGAGACAAAATAATATACAACCTTATTATTAAGCTTTATTTTTATAAGCGGGAAAAGTTAATTTTTAATTCTAGTTAACTTTCAACACCTACGTTTTACGAGACAATAGCGAGTTTCTATTTTACATTCTATAGCGTCACGTATCTGAAAAAGCATCTTAACGTAATAAAACGGGGACTGGGCTTTATAAATGTTTGTTATAGTGTTGTGACAAACAGTAAGCACTGGACAGTATCTCTTTGACAATACTGCTTTTACCGTCAGTCTTATAAATCCCAACTTAGTATGAAAGCGATTAAAACCATTTAAAAAAATATATCATAAGACACGCAAACCTCGGACACCACATCGGAAATAAATCTATAATTTAAAGATAAATCTCATGACCTTAACATTTAAATGATCGCTTCAAATCGCTTTCAACACAATATTAAATATAAAACCCAAACCTAACCCTATATGCAATTTATAATAACATAAAACAATTCTATATCTAAATAATAGAGGGGTGTTACAGACTAGAAGAAAACGTGTAGTTGAAAACATTTTTTGTATGTTTTATCATACATAAAATTACAAAAACCACAGCAGTGATTTCGATAAACTCTTCAAATAACTATTTACATTCATTGTGTCTAATAAAAGATTACAAATACGTATTGCAGTTAAACTTACCGCGACCACAATCTTCACAAATTTTGATATACTAATTTAATTTATATTTACATCTCTTGGTCAAAAGGCCCGCAACATCTCATTTAATCGCTAGAACACATTTGATTCGTGTACGAATCGAAGACTTGTTATTAACAAATACAATTTCGTTTACTTTCTGTGCCGTCCCGTCCCATATAAATTGAACCCAGCCTGGGTTCAATTTATATGGGAATTATGATGCTTGGCACTGAAAGTATTCAAAGTCGCACTGACTTGCTTTATACAACGTTTTAAGTCACTCCACATTATTCGTGTATGAATAAGAGCTGATATGTGACGGCTGGTATTTTTACACAAAATCATGGTAGTTCATATACGGCAGTTATAACTTGAAAGTAAGGGTGTAAATGTATGTCTTGAAAGTATTTGTTTTGTACTAACATTGCATGAAGGTCCAATGTATTTTTTTTTTTACTGAGTCACCGAGATATTCGCGCTGTGTATGGAAATTTATAGCTATGCGTTTAGATGGCAATTGGACGACTTTCAGAAAAAGCAGAAAGATAATTGAATTCACGTACTTTTCGTAACATGTGCGTACGCCTGCAATGCTCAAATCGAGTTATCTGCATACTGTCCACCCGCCACCTAAACGCACATTTGGTATAATCGATTACAATCTCGATTATAATATGTAGAAATGGGTATCAAGTCCGGATTATTAAAGGCCGTATGTCAATCATAAAACGTGTGTGATAGCTGCCTTTGGTATGAATGCACTTTCGCTGCCAAGAGTTCCCTATTTCAGTTCAGTTTTTACATGAAATGGCTACTGTCCGGTGGGACAATTTTGCCAGCTTCAAGGTAGGAAGCTTCAAGTAGTCGGTTCAGTTCCCTATTTAATTGTCAAAGGAAGTTTGACACTGAAAATGTTAAACATCTTCACATCACATGATTATTCGAGCGTTTTGACAGATTTCTGTCCGTATGCCTGATTATTTGAATATGATTTCAAACTACTTTAGAAGTTCGAGACTTTCACCAACCAGTTCAAAATGTCACAAAAATGTCAAGATGGAAGAATTTATCCACTAAAGTGAGGCGGTTTGGCACGCTCAAATAATGATCCTACAGTTCTTGGGTTTTACAGAAAGAGTATCTTAGTAGGTAAACAGGCCTATTCCAACGGGTAGTTCAGGCTATCAATTTCCTGATACATTAGATAAGTAAGCATAGTAGGGTGAAGGACACAAGAAGTGTACATAAAAAAATATATATTTTATTTTCCTTCAGAATAATGATTTTTGAGTTTTTTTTTCTAGTATGAGGTTCGAAAAAAAGTTTCCGGGTAAAATAAACCAAAAATAACAATATTTAAAAGTGTATATAGAATTATTTTTTGTATACACTTTTTTGATTTTTATCCAGTAATCGTAGCATTTTAATAGTAACGCAAGTATGTCGCTTACCATTTTTTTTTATTAGTGGCTCATTTCTCCAAAGTATGCAACAGGATACTGATAGCGGTTGAAACGCAAGAACTACCCAAACAAGGACAGTGTTTTACGACTTTGTTTTATGATAAATAGATGCTTTCGATTGCAGTTTCTATTACAATATTGTGATATTTTGAGAACTAGCGCTGCCTACTGACTAACTTTATGCATTATCATAGCTACCTTGATTCGTACGTACAAAATTAAGGTTTTCTTAAAAATTATGACTGTAATAGCGTGGCAGGCAATGCAGGATCACACGCTAGCAATGCAATAGTGCATTATTCTGTAAAGGTAAAAAAAACAGTTATCACTGTTTTTTTTTTGCGGAAATACGGTAATACTAGACGCTAAATACGTACTTCACCAATCACAACATTTCGTTATTTTTTCTATTAATCACAGTGACAGCTAGCCTGCGAGTACTGCATCGCCTAAATAATTAATAGAACTTAGCGACCGACCCATCTGCAACGGAAGACTATTTTAAAATCTTTTCAGTCCGGTAGCCTCTACTGCGAGTGTTTCAGGCTGTTACTATAACAACTCATAACATGTTGTACCTTTGGAATAAAACCGACCAAACTTAAAATTTCTACTTTGAAATAGACCAAATATGGTTTGAAAATGTTAGTTAAAAGGTTTCTTCCATGGCTAAATTTTGTATATTTTCGCGTTCGAACTTTGTATGGTACTGCGTGTCCCAGTCAAAATTGTTTAACATAAGTGCGAAAGGCCCGGCGTGATACTTAATTGGAATTAGCCCTCCAGTTCCAGTCTAAAGGTAGTATTTTTTTTATGAGGAACGTTTTATGACAAACATCCATATGAAATAAACACGCAGACACTCATTCATCAATAGTATTTGGCTGCGTTTTATACTAATTCGTAAGAAATTTACCAGCGAAATTGCTGCTGTGAACAAACACCATAACATGTTATGTAAGTTTCTCGTTTTGAGTTGTGACGCTTTATCACGTCATTACAAGAAAACTTCTTAACATACTCCTATAAAACACAACCAAAGGCTTAAAGTTAACGTAAGGCCACTGATTTCGCCTATAGGGCGCAAAACATGGTGTTATGTGTACCTTCTTCTTCTTCAAAGCTTAACTACCCGATAATCAAGGTAATGTCTCAAAAAACTGTAATTTAATTCGTACAACCAACCAGATCAAAAATTCAGAATTCTCATGACTACTAGGACTTTTTCATATAGCTTTCCACCGCGAAAGGGGCTTCATGGCATCGCAAAAGAATTCTTAGAGCAACTAGGATTCTGTGTGAAATTTGATGGAACAAGGAGGTTAAACACTTTCACGACCAGGCATCCGCTAGGTGCGCGCTCTGATCATAGTAAATTTTCGCTACATACGCATTTTCCCATGTTACGGGCATAGCGCTACGAAAATCTTGGTCTGAAAGGTTAAAACCGTAGCCTGTATTGCTCCTATCAGCAAGCTCGAATTTTGCATTGCAGTCGCCCCACTAACCCATAGTAATCCTAGTCAAGACTTTTCACAGTCTCCGACCGTCATCAACTTCAGTCGACATTTCTTGCTTTCAACACGATTTCCTTCTTATTTTGTATTTATTTATAACACGTCCATTAAAACAAGTATTATTCAGAAATAAGGCAATAGTCATCACCTGACGAATAAGGCTTGATAGAGTTAAGCCTGCGGGCACGCCTATATGAAGCCATAACCATCCATTTCTATTTTCGCGCACAGCACTGATATTAATCGAGAGCTTAACCACACTAGGCGCCAGAGTCGAAATTTAATCAGACATTCGTCACTGTCAAAAACGCAAGCGTCAATCACGCCAATGTTTAAGGAACGTCTCACCAAACACGATGTTCAGTCACTACACTATCACCAGAATCTCTGAGGCCTCGGCCCCATCCACCTATTGGGGGGTCTCGGGCCGTTGCGCGGCCAGAACGGGCCCATCCCGAACCCGGGCCTCATGTTAGTCCTCGGGGCCCAGTTTCTCGGGTACCTCTGATTGTGGAACGCGGGGCGGTTGCGCCACTCGTCATTGAAATTGTCGTAGCTCGGGGGGGAAGGGTTTCTCAAGTGGGGGTGTTCTATGCCCCGACTCCTGAGATCTTCCTCGTACGCGTCATCTTCCTCCGTTCGGTCCACCTGGAATTCCGATGGGAATTTTTCGAAGGGCATGTTGAAGGATTTGAGGTCAGGCGGCATGTTGTCGAAGGGGTTGGTCATCGGCAAGGCGGGCGCCGAGAGGGGGCCCTGCGGGGACTTGTCCCGGTCGGGCGCGGGCATCTCGGTGCTGTTGATGCGGATGAGGTTGTGCGGCTGCGACTTCTTGCCATTGTCGCCTCCGACGAGCACTTTGTTGTTGTTGAAGCTGTTGCGGCGATCGCTCCCCGGTTGGTTGGGGAACATGCCTTCTGAAAATAGGATGGAATTTTAAACTGAGCATAAAATACAAGTCGTAATGGTGATAATAAATAAACTTTGGGATATTTTAACCTACACGCGGAGCATTGGAAGACAAATTGGTCTTGATGCTCCGGTAGCCACGGGGGCCCGCTAGGGCACCCACAGATCGGTGTCAAACCCGACACTTAGATATCGTGAATATTATTACGTATATATTTTACCTGTATAAATATTGGATTGACGTCCAATACCGATATCTTGTTGAATAATGTGTCTGGGTGTGTACATTTTTTAACCCCCCAGGAAAAAACGGAATAGACCGAGTTCAAGAAAATCGATACAGCCGTTGACAAATTATCAGATTTATTCTAGATGCGGGGGTTTTTCATCGGCTCCCCGATGACTTTTTTGTGTAAATGCAGTAGAGTTGTAAGACTTACGTTGGTCCTCGTCTTCCGAAAGGTCCATGTCAACGCTCTCCACGATGTCGGTCGGCGGGACCATGGGCGGCACCCTGTAGTCCTGGAAACCAAAGCCACAAGACACGTGACGAGCCGCAAGATACAAGTTTCTTGTGGCACAAATATGTTATTCCTACATGTGATTGGGGAATCATTTGACAACTGTTCTGACTGACCTATCAAAGATGACTTTGGAAGCAGAAATAAAGCTAACCTTTTGCACATTTCCATATAAAAATGCAACTTAAATCAAAACTTTTCTGCAGTATGAAAGCAGTAGACATATCGGTTTCATAAGACTGAACTGTTTTCTTGGTAACCGCGGCTTACCACTATCCGTCCTGTCCTGACTAACTAATGTCGTCAAGCGATTATATTCATGTTCTGGTACGCAAGTCAGGGTCATTTGAAAGAACTGTTCACGGCAAACATGGGTGAATCAACCATATACCAGTGGCGTGGCGTCAACATTATCCATAGTCAAGCCGGAGCTAATTTGGCTCGTTTTTTCTTCAATTACTGTAGTCAGCTGTCCGAAAATGGGTAACTCGATGGGAATCGAGTTTTGTGGAACGCCACGCCACTGCCATATACCTACGTTCAATGGACTGTCGTCTTCCACGGCTGATAACTTCAGGTGCAAGAATGAATAGGCTGTTATACAACAAGGGAGTGTTACCTTCTGTGCCGTAATAACTTACCTTGTGATATTAAGGTCAATTATTGTGAATCGTCTGTCTTGTTATAAAATAACTACTATATTATGAAGTTCTAACGACCAATCGACTTTAAATCAAGTCTAATGAATATTAAAATCGCTTTCCAAACGGCAAAAAATTGATTCAGTTAAAGTTTTTATCCTCCATTTTTCCGTTTAGCCAATGGAACGATTACTTATTTTTTACTTGGACGAAGGTATAGGTGCAGTCAAGGGCAAAGATGAATACACACCAAAAGTTTCAAAAATATGTACACACCGACGCTACTGTCGTAGTAGTAAGGTTTGTATATATTTATGACATTTCGTGGTGTTTATTTATCGTCGGCCTTGTCTGTATGTAATGTACGTTACCAGTCACCAGCGTCAATATCTACGATAGCAAAGTGGGCGAAAATATCTGACACGTCCTAACGGCGCTAGAAATAGAATCGTGCGCGCTTTATTGTGGCAGATGTTAATGCTGGTAGTCAACAATATTAAAAAAAAAAATCTCAAAACCTGTCTACAATAAAATTGCCTACGGTAATGCGTAACACATGCAAAAAAAAATACAATCGACTTGTAAACCTCTTGCTTTTTGAAACATATTTCCAGGGTGGCGCCCCGATATTTAAAGTTCCGGTTTTCACTTTGATAAGTGATTAGGGCGACTTCATACAATTCGTACATGCACCTGTTTACATAAATTTCTTACTAGGGTTTAGTAGCAAATGTATGAACTCGCATTAATCAGTAATGAAAGAGTAAAAAGGCCATTAGCACAGTATAATAAAGAGTACTACGTACAGTATGGACACTCCCTGAAAGTGCCGCCCACCCGCGCTCGGTTACCTCGCAGTTACCGGCTGAGGTAACTGAACTGTGAGCGGGCAGAGCGCGGGTGGGCGGAGCTTGCGGCGGCGGGCAGCGGGCTGCAGGGAGTGTGCACAGTGTGCCATTAGACTCACCTGGTCCACGTTGACGGGCGGTGGCGCAGGCGCGCGCGGCTGCTGCGTCAGTGCGATCAGATTCCGGTGGTCCACGTCTGCAAACATCCACAGCGTTACCGGGGCCTTTGTCATTCCTTCTACACTCGCCATCAAAATGCAGCATCCAAAGTGCCAAATATCGCATCACATTTTCATTCTTATAGGCATAAAGCTACGTGAAGATATAAACCGTGTTTTTTGGATTTCCTTTAATTCATAAATGGAATTCATGGATGGTAGTGTGACGAAGGAGGGGTGAGGGTCATTCCTAAGATGACATCATCTTTCACATCTTTAAAGTCCTTCAATGAGTAAAAAAAAGAATGAAATTAGTTTTTCTGGGGGGGGGGTCATTCGAATTATGATGGTTGGATGATTTTAGGGGGGAGGTCAAAAATCGTCAAAAATAGATGACGTAATTTATGAACAGCCCCCAGGTGGGTTCAATACGAACAACTTCTTCGTATGGATGGACAAAAAAACACGGAGTATATGACGCTTTAGATACTACGGAGCATTTGATGCTGACTGTACTGTAAAACATGTGTTACAAAATGAAATTTTTGACTTTCTCCGAACATACACTACCGTCAAAAAGTTTAAGACCAAACACAATGTTTAGTTTCATTGTTATAAATTATTCTAAAATACATCAAATTAAATTTGCAAGCAATAGAAAACAACGTAAAATTATTATTTTTGTCTTTTAACCTTTAGCAAATACTCTTTTCAATACATTTGTAAGGCAAAAGTAATTAATTGAAAATGCACTTCAAAGTAAATCTTCAAAAATTTCTAAGTCCTAATTTCTAATTTCAAAACTGAAAACCAAATGACTACCTACTCAATTCTTCACATGTCATCCTAGTTCACATAAAAGGACCCAGGTGCTGGTATAATTCATATATCACAAAAAAATCTAGTGACTCGGTTTCCTAGGGCACCAAGTGAAAAACTTCAAGATAATGTGGGTCGTCAGCCTCGAACATGTGTGGCACAACGTGAATCATCACGCTTAAACAGGAAGGCAAGACAGAGCGATATATAGCCAATAAATTGGTCTTAAACTTTTTGACAGTATGTATACATGATAAATGAATGATGGTATGAGGGTGAAAGTTGGAATGTTGCATAAATGTGGCCATCGATCGTCATTGGAATATACAAATATTTCTCACAGAGGCCGTATTTCTTTCTTTATCCTAGATCCGTTGTATTATTTTAATAATAGATTTTCAAGATGTTCAATTAGATCAATCAAATTATAGTTCCCACACGCAGCTCTTGCTCTTAAACTTGCTCTAAAATGTCACAACTATTTGTAACTAGAAGTTTGAAAGTGACAATGTTAATAAAGTTAGATTTTCACGCACCGCACCGCAATTAATTTCAATAATAGTACTCGTATAAAAAACAAAAATTAATTCCCACAGGTAACGCAATCAACCGGGTGCTTTTGTAAATATGTTTTGTAAATTGAACGGTCACTGCGAGGAATAAGTTCCAATCTAGTTTATCTTTGCTTGCATAATGATGAATGATTCAAGATTCGAAATCGCTAGCAAGAAAATAATGCGTAAGACATTTTTTTTCTATTTGATGTTTTTTTTAATATTGGCCACAGATAACAGAAATGCAGTTATTAACAGACCCCCAAAAAATGATATTTTTGTGTCGCTAAGTAAAATCGCAAAATTTCAACATTTTACACATTCTTTAGATGGCACCGACGCTGAAATAAGATTTATTGTATACAAATGTACCTATGTATATTATTGAGTAGAAAAACGGTAATTTGTAAGTGAATTAAGTTCGCCTTTTTGTATGATAAATTTTCTTTTGTGCAATAAAGATTAAATAAATAAATTGAAGAAACTAAATTATACAGTATTTTTTTTTACTTTTTAGTTTTTTTTTTGGAAACGGTTTTTTTTTCTAATAAGAAGATAACAAATCCAAAGCAGAGATAACATTCTATTGGCATTATCAAGACGATGTATTTGAGCAATACGAGGGTAATATTGGATTATATTGAGTGTTAGTTGATTTTCATTCAATAGAACGTACAGTTGGTAAAGAAAGAAGTATTGACCAATTGTACATTGTCGGTAAAATAAAGAAGTATGAACCAGCTGCTCATTCTTCATGAGGTAGAAGCACCTCCAGCACGACTGGGATATGCGAGTCTTTGTAGCGCCACATGGATTGTCTGTCTCTTTTCTTTCACTACAGTGCGAGGAGGATGGGTGATATTATGTTGCGTGAAAGTAACGGAGATTTGCGCGAGCCCGGCAACTGTACATTGTTGGTGAAGGAAAAAAGTATCAACCCTTATACAACCATGGCAGTTGCCATGGTCTAAGACTAAGTGAAGGAATAATGTGGTTTGTTTAGCGATTACAGGTATATCAAGGCAATGAGTGGTGCACAAGTGATCCCGAATGAACAGTTACCCATATGAGATTTAAAGCATATTCACCCATAAAAATATCTTTCAAGTCGACGTCATCAGCATATGACATAAAATCTGCGTGTGATAAAAAAACAACTGTCATTCATTCTTATCGAGTAATTTATTTAAAGTTAAAGACAATAAAGAAAATAGACATGATGACTGGGTATGAAAATCAAAATTATAATCAGTCCGTCAGATAGCTAATGAAAAAATATTGGACACGTATTCTTTTGTTTTTTCAAAATAATAAAAAAAATACTCAAATCGCATTAAAGTTTAGGAGTGAGGCCTCGTGACGTCACTCCTAAGTAAAAAAATTACCTAGCAGTGACGTCACGCGATATTTTGACTCAATGTATCGCCTTTATTTTTCAATTATGTAAAAAAGAAAACATACGAGGAACAATATTTTTTATTAATCTACAAGACTGACTAATTATTAAATTTAATCCGTTTAAATTGTTTTTATTTAAATGAGTAAGTAATAATCGCGGAAACAGCAGAAAATATTATAGAAATTTAGTCTTCATCCCTATTCAAGACCACAATATTTTACTCAATTTTCAACTGATGGTACTTTTTCGCCTGTTCTATGTTTCTAATTTGAAATACAGTACTACACACCAGGCCGAAAGTACGGAAACCTGTGATTTTCATAGAAAAAGAATTTTTATTTAAAACAAAAATATTCCTATTAACTTTGATCCAACTTTTTTTGAATATATTCACACGTTGGATGAAACCCTTTCAGTTGTTTTAACGTGGTGATGCCGCAAATACATACATAAATACAAAACAAATCGACTCGGTGACCTTTAAATATGTCGTTTCACTTTTTCTTATATCAACTATATCATTAAAATAATATTATAATGGTACAGATGTTTTCGTGAATTTACAATACCTTGTTGGACTGGTCGGTTCGGTGCACTGGTGATGGGCATGGGTGGTGGAGGCAGTGGTAATAACCTATGGTCCACATCCTCCATATCTGAAATATACTCATATGTTTAATGCATACTCGTATATGTTCATATAAAACAGTAACAAAAGAATTACAGATGTATAATTTTTTAAGAGAACTGTCCTCTTATTCAAGGGCAAAGATAAGAGAACACCACAAAATCTCACAACTATATGTCCAAATCTTACTACCATGTCAGTAGAGTTGGTGTGTACTGATTTTTGGTATTTACTATACCTGGATAAGAAAGGCATTGTACATACGTATACAATACTATTGTTTGCTTTCCTTCTCTCAACCTCAAAACAATTCCAAAAATAGGTGCATTGAATGTACATTGTATCGTCAACCCTATTCCTTAAACAGTAGGTTTAAAATGGACCAAGAGACAAAGCACACTCAACATTTGAATATTAAAAAAGTTATGATGGCTATTACTCTATTAGTGTATCTGTAATCCACTGTCCAGGAGACAGACGATAATATTAACCTTACAAGGCAATTATAATCTGACTAGCTTCTGCCCGCGACTTCGTCCGCCTTAAATTCGTTTATCGCGGATAAGCGTATTTTTCCGGGATAAAATGTCCTTCCCCGGGACTCAAACTATCTCCATACCAAATTTCATCCAAATCGGTTCAGCGGTTTAAGCGTGAAGAGGTAACAGACAGACAGACAGACACACTTTCACATTTATAATATTAGTATGGATTGAAGTAAAACAATTTAACGGATTATATCGCGCATATTATCTCAAGAGGGAAATGTATTCATATGGCATCTCCAGTCGTTAAATGCTCTAAGGTGTAGTCTAATGAATTAAAATACGAACATAATAACCGTTTAAAAAAATCAACCGCCAAAAAGGAATGGAGTATCAATATGGTGGTACACCACCTAGGTACTTGAGGAAAATGCTAACAAACCTAACGTTCCCGTCTAATTTCCTAATTCAATAATATTATTACCAGAAAATAGCTAGCACCAACGACTCCATTCCATCACATGGTTTTCATACAATTACAAAAAATGATTTTTTTTAATCCATTCGCGGTTTTTAGCGCAAGTCACATTTGACCATTTTTTCTAAAATAAATATTACGGGTCAATTTTACACAAATCGAACTAGTCCCATGGTAAGCTCAATAAGGCTTGTGTTATGGGTACTAGATGACGATATATTTAATAGCTATATTACTTACGAGGGGCACACCGAAATGATCGGGAATAGAGTACTTTAAACTGAGTTACATTAAATCCTTTTTTGTCACATGCATACTGGCGACTTACAATCACGATGCCGTTTTTACAATTAAAAAAAAGAACGATATATTTTTTTAATTCCATTTTTAAATTGACAACTCGATGAACAAAATGGAGCTGACGCGTGAAAATTTTCGTGCAATTATTTACCATAACTTTCGTCGTGGCTTATCTCCAGATGAATGTCGCAATGAGCTTGTTACTATATACGAAATTGAAGCACCTAGTCAGACGACAATATATCGGTGGTATGCTGAGTTTCGACGGGGTCGTGCCTCTCTTGGCACCGTACCTTCATCAGGTCGGCCGAAAACGGCGGTTTCGCCTGAAAACATCGCGGCTGTGGAAAAACTACTAAAAGAAGATAGACATGTGACATACGAGCAGATTCGGGCAACCATAGGCATTGGAATGACTGCAATTCACACTATTTTGCATGGTGAGTTGGGTGTCAGAAAATTGATTTCCCGATGGGTACCCCATAATTTGTCTGAAGAGCAAAAGGCGGCTCGTGTTGATTGGTGCCGATCTATTCTGAAATGCTACAATTTAGGAAACTCAAAAGCCGTTTATAATATGGTCTCGGGTGACGAATCCTGGATTTATTCTTATGAGCCTGAAAGAAAGCACCAGTCGGCAGTATGGGTCTTCGATGACGAGGTCAAACCAACGAAAGTTGTGCGTTCTCGAAGCGTGTCGAAGAAGATGGTGGCTTCGTTCGTCTCAAAAAAGGGGCATGTTGCCACAATTCCTCTAGAAGAACAAAGAACCGTTACCGCTGATTGGTATATCACAGTTTGTTTGCCGGAGGTGCTGGCCGAACTTCGCCAAGGGAACCCGAGACGCCGCGTCATCTTACACCACGACAATGCGAGCTCCCACACCGCCCACAAAACAACTAAATTTTTGAACGACGAAAACGTTGAGTTGATGTCCCATCCTCCATACAGCCCTGACTTGAGTCCAAATGATTTTTTTACGTTCCCTAGAATTAAAGATTTATTGCGTGGTCAGCGGTTTGAGAACCCAGAAGCCGCTGTGGAAGCCTATAAATCGGCCATTTTGGCAATGCCTACTTCAAACTGGAATTATTGTTTTAATGACTGGTTTAAAAGAATGCAAAAGTGCATTGAATGTAACGGAGAATACTTCGAAAAACAATAAAATATAATTTATGTATATAGTGCACATAGTTTTTTAAATTCCCGATCATTTCGGTTTGCCCCTCGTATATACATAGAAAACATCCAAGACTCAGGAACAAATATTTATGCTCATCACACAAATATCATAACGATATCGATATAGACAGACAGACACACTTTCGAATTTATAATATTAGTATGGATTTTACTACGTTCTCCTCATCTTAATTTGCGGTTAACCACTCAATTATATTGTAATTTTTAAATGGCTTAGCTGTTAAAGAAATAGGTATATGTAAAACTGCACAGTCGGTCTATGAAAATGTTAAGCATATTTTGAAAGTGCTCATTTTGATACAGACATTCTTTATTCAAACAAGTTATTCTGTTTCGGATCATTCATGACGCATAGTATTCATGCAGTCCATATTTTCATATGCATATTACGTTTTTCTTAAAATATACTTAGAAAACAAACACGGCTAATGTATATAAGTGTAACAAGCTGAAAATTCAGATGAGTACACTATAATTCGTTTTTTTTAGCTTTAGAAAAAGGGTAAACAATCTTGACCAGTCTTTTTATTGACAAACACTTTAAAAAAATAAGTCACAGCAAATATGTAACAATTATAACGTACATTATTTTGGTTTCATAAGTAATAGTTACTATTTTATTAAAGCTATTTTCAATAAAAAGACACGTCAAGATTGTTTACCCTTTTTCTAATGGTAAAAAAGAACGAAGTATAATAATTCGGTTATAGATCAAGTTCAAGTATCTAAAGCCACTTAAGATTAATTGAATTGCCAAATGTATTAAGTGCCACCCGTCATGTGTAATGTTAATGTAACTTCTATTGAGAAATTGAAAAAGAGCTATAATAAGGGTCCCCTTCGGAATCCCTAAGCTCGTTTGTCGTAACGCATTTTATTCAGAAACCGTAATTTTTTCAGGATTTTTTAAAAGAACATTGTATAGATTAGATTAGGTTAGGTTGTTGTATAACAATCCTGAAAAGTTAACAGATTCGTAAAAAAAAAGAGTTATGACAAACGATACATTAAGACAAATGACGTTAGGGATTCCGATATAGATAGATCCCTTTAACAAATGTCAAACAAATTGAAATAAATCTTATAACTTATAACATTAAAATGCAAACGAAAACTATTGAAATGATTGAAAGGTTCATAATAATTAAATGAGACATGATCTATTGGCATGATTTCGATCCTTACCGTTTTCATTTTCATTTTGGGTTGCTATCCAAAAATAATTACACAAATGAATATATACGTATAAATCTGTGATTTACATTGTGGACATGTTTTTAAGGAAAGCTTATCTGAACTCTGAACAAGATTACTGTCACGCAATTTAACTTGAATGGCAGTTATGTGACAGATCACTTTGCACGGAAAAATTATCTAATTATTAATTATTCTCAAAATCTTTGGGCATATGATACCACTTAGCGCCAGATGGTTAATTATAACGTGGCGGTCAGCAGAGGCGTGGGGTTAGGAAAATTACAAAAGAAGCCGAAGCGTATTCATTTACTCATATTTAAATAAAGAGGTAGTTATAAGCCTTTCCTTGGGCAACCCGGTGGGAGTAGACTTATATGGACGCCACGCCACTAGTGTTCAGATACCATCACAAATGCTTGTGGTTTCATTTAGAGGACAGCCCATATAACCCTTAACCGCGTCTACGTGAAGGTACATTAGTCACAATTCTCAGTCATGATAGAAAGCCGAAGAAACAGTGCCACCAAATTATTTGTTTATTCAACAGTGTAGCTAATATTAACGCATTCATTCAGGCATAGCTCAATTTATCCACCTGAACGCATAATTTGGTGTACTGTATCCGAAATTATGTGACATATATCGTCACTACTTTGCAAAAAAACGCTTCCAACGAAATCTATGACGCTATACTCAACGCAAAACGAACTGGCTCTCGTTCACACTTGCGTGGTTTTAACAGGTGTGAAAGAGTTAGCAGTATGTTTTCGGTCGCCAGTTCGTCTTGCGTTCAGTATAGAACGTACTAACTGCCTTTTCCTGGAGGTGGTTTCAGATACAAGTTTTTTAAAGGAGTGATGATATCATGATATCTGTCACCCTGGTTAATTAGTGTCACAGCTAGTGACAAATTATGGTTACCCTCACCTGGCATAAACTTTTTTGTCATAATCATCATTTGGCATAATTTATGATTTGGCATAATGCATTTTTTTTTCAGAAACTGTAGAATACTCAGGACTTTTTAAGGCATCATTCTGATAAATACATTCGGTTAGGTTAGGTTTGTTTAGCCAAATGATTAATTATGCCAAATTATGATTATGACAAAAAGTTTATGCCAGATGAGGGTAAACCGACAAAATATGATGCGTCTTAATTTCAAAAATATACGAACCGTAACTCAAAGTGTACTTACGTCCTAAAATTGGTAATACCGGTGGTGGGGGAGGCGGGGGCAGGATGCCTCGGTGGTCGACGTCCACCGCGGGAATTTCTTGTACTTCAGGAATACTCTGCAAATACATTAAACTCAGTTTATTTCTCAAATGACGTAATAAATACAAAGAATTATGACCGTATGTGAGTTTCGAGAACTCGGGATAAGGACTAAGGGATAAGGATTGCGACACTGCGAAGTAAGACCTGGTTTACCCCTTATGAATTTTAATACACACGAAAAAGAGTCTAAAAGTGGTAAGCCATTTTCTTGGCCGACCGTACATGGACTGAAGAGAGAAATGCACTATGCTGTACAAACATAGGCCATTCTTCTCGATTTTCTGTTGTATACCTAATATTTGAGAGAGTGTGTTTGGGAACCTCCGAGTCTGGCAGTAGTATTGTCATGGCAATATGACTAATTCTGCCGATCACTATCTATCAGCCACAGATCATTCCTGAACATAGGCCTCTTCATAGATTCTGTGCAGACAGCATTCATCAACTCCCCGTGACCCACACAAGGTTATTATGCCACCTTCGGGCTTCGCCGGGCAGCTAGTACATACATCACACAGGTGGCCTCACCCTGTACACGGGGCTGTCGGGGATGAGGATGGGCGCGTGCGGCGGCGACTCGGGCGCCTCGGAGAAGGCGCGCGGCGGCGGCGGCGGCACCGGCAGCACGCTGCGGGCGGCCGGCGCGGGCAGCTAGTACATACATCACACAGGTGGCCTCACCCTGTACACGGGGCTGTCGGGGATGAGGATGGGCGCGTGCGGCGGCGACTCGGGCGCCTCGGAGAAGGCGCGCGGCGGCGGCGGCGGCACCGGCAGCACGCTGCGGGCGGCCGGCGCGGGCAGCTAGTACATACATCACACAGGTGGCCTCACCCTGTACACGGGGCTGTCGGGGATGAGGATGGGCGCGTGCGGCGGCGACTCGGGCGCCTCGGAGAAGGCGCGCGGCGGCGGCGGCGGCACCGGCAGCACGCTGCGGGCGGCCGGCGCGGGCAGCTAGTACATACATCACACAGGTGGCCTCACCCTGTACACGGGGCTGTCGGGGATGAGGATGGGCGCGTGCGGCGGCGACTCGGGCGCCTCGGAGAAGGCGCGCGGCGGCGGCGGCGGCACCGGCAGCACGCTGCGGGCGGCCGGCGCGGGCAGCTAGTACATACATCACACAGGTGGCCTCACCCTGTACACGGGGCTGTCGGGGATGAGGATGGGCGCGTGCGGCGGCGACTCGGGCGCCTCGGAGAAGGCGCGCGGCGGCGGCGGCGGCACCGGCAGCACGCTGCGGGCGGCCCCCGCGGGCGGCGGGGCGGGGGCGGGGACCGCCGGGACCGGCACCGACACCGGTGCCGGGACTGGAGTCGGCTGTGGCACAGGTTAGATAATACGTGTACCGAGATATTTCACTCTAGCGTGGTTTCTTATAAAAAACAAAAATCCCTACGCTAGCAATAGCACTTTATTGCAACCAAATATACGCTTATGAAGTATGCCTTGAGCCGAAATTAATAAAAATGGCGGAGTTATAGAGGTAGGAAGGCTCGCGAGGTCTACAGATCTCAAACCCATTCAAAATAGCGGAGTTAAAGAGGTTGAAAGGCTCACGAGGTCTACAGCTCACAAACCCATTAAAAATGGCAGAGTTAAAGAGGTTGGAAGGCTCGCGAGGTCAGCAGCTCACAAACCCATTCAAAATGGGAGAGTTAAAGAGGTGGAAAGGCTCACGAGGTCTACAGCTCAAAAACCCATTCAAAATATGTCATACAAACTTTTGTATGAAAACTTCCATCGAGATACAAAAATTCCATACTTTTTTGTAACACAAAGAACATATTCATACAAATTTTATAAGACAATCGATAACAAAATAAAAAATGCCCCATTTACTACAGAAGAATAGTAACCATACCTTTCAATTGGCATTAATCACAATTTTTTATTTTATTTTAAATGACTAAAGATACCAATTTCATATTTTTATAGAATTTTAAAGTTAGTTACATCAAAATGTAAGAATCTGTAGGTGTCATAAAAATATCAGCCGATGCCCGGTTATAAAAACAGTGACATTTCAGACTAGCAACTCTAATAGAAATAATTTATTTACGGGATAGTATTTATTAAGGAGTCTCGTCCATTATAACGTTACGATTATATTCTCTTTGGACAATGCCTTAAACTAATGCAGTATCCCACAGACTTATATACATTACTGCAGACGCCGGGAAAGAAGGGCTTGCCGGGTGAGTAGGTATTGAACGGATAGTGATACGACGCCGGTAAGCACTTTTCACGGCCACGCGCATGTATATTGTATAGTACTTTTCTCAAACATATACAATGAAATTAAAAAAATACACCACTCAAAAAACTACACGCCATAAGGTTTTGAAATTTTTTGTCCAATCCCTCCATGTTTTTTTTTTTAAGGAAGTCGTCCGTATTACGTGTCCGTGTAAAGTGTTCGAATAGACCCTATTAGGGCCATTATACACAACGTGATAGTAAGAATCTTAATTTCCATAATACATTCTCCGACATATAGACAATATTTTAAATTTATTCATCAACATATGAACAATACAGATTTGTGTTCTTAATGTCAGTTCGTGTGTAATAGGCATTAACGCGGATATTTTTGGTCCGATAACCATTCAGCCACTAAAAATAATAATAAAATATTATTCAGCTGTTGTGAACAGGCTCATGATCACAGACGCCATGTTTACGTTAAAATTTTAAAAAATAACTTCGCGGTCTAGGCCTTTAATTTTGTATGAATATCCTTTACAGCTCTCTCAAGTTGTTCCACCCGAAACGTGATACTTGGAAGCCTGTTGTAACGCACGTTATGACGACATCTCATTGCATGTTTGAGAAAAATAAATTTTAATATCGAACAACTGTCGAAAGTATATTTTAGGAAAAATCCATAATGGTTGGTGTTCACAGCTAAAATGATTGATGAGGATTGCAACTTATGGAATTGTCACTTACCACCACCGTCCACGAATTGTTGGTCCATTGGTTCGGCACCTCAGGTCGGTAAGGCTCAGGCTCTTCTGGAACTAAACAAACAATATGTCTCTTCATAAATCTCACCGAGTAAAACATGCCTCTCTTCCAGCACTTTTTACAAGATTTATATTAAGTTCACCTGTAACTATGTCGGTAACATGTAACAGAGGCGTGGTGTAAGGAAAATAATCAGGGAAGCCTTTTTTTATACTAATAAGGTGGCAAACAAGCGTACGGCCTACCTGATGTTAAGCAGTCACCGCAGCCTATGAGCGCTTGCAACGCCAGTGGCATTACGTGCGTGTTGCCGACCCTTTAAGACCCTATTCACTCCCCTCTTAAAGAACCCCATACTGTTACCTCCAGGGAAAACCGCGGCAGGGAGGTCACTCCACATTCGGAGTGTGCGCTGTAGAAAATTCCTTTGATACCGCACGGTACGCGACCGTTTTGGTTCCAAGGTGTGTGGATGAATATCCTGCCGTGTCGTAGCCATAGCGAATTCATACTCATATTAAAAGAAAATGGTGGTTATAAGCCTTTCCTTGGACAACCCGGTGGGAGTCGGCTTGTGACGCCACGCCACTAATGTAAACAAATTTTGCAAGTTAAATTTGACCCACTTCACTGTTCCCGATTGAGCCAAATTTTGCCATAGTTCTGTAAGTTAGTTGACAATACAATATTACGACACCATCGAGCTACTATGATGATGGAGCTGGAAGGTGGACATAGGAACTCTGTAATAGAATAATGCAATTCTACCGAGTGTGGAAGGAAAAAGAGGCCGCGGAAGATCACCGACCCGATGGACCGATGCCGTGAAAGAAGCTTGTCAGGAAACTCTACAGGCGTCAATCCGGAAAGCGGAAAACCGTGTGGAGTGGTGAGTTTTGGTGTGCAAAATTATGGCCTCTAGTGGTCACGACCCTCAGTCATGAGGAAGCGACGAAGAAGAAGGCCGACTTTGGGCTTTTTTAGAATCGTCTCGGTGAGTAGTGTATAGATGTTTAATGATAAGTACACGACCGGTTTGGCTCAGTGGGAGTAACGTTGCCTGCGAAGCTGAGGTCCTGGGTTCAAATCCCGGTAAGGGCAAATATTTGTGTGATGAGCAATAAATATTTGTTCCTGAGTCTTGGATGTTTTCTATGTATGTAAGTAATATATCTATTAAATATATCGTCGTCTAGTACCCATAACACAAGCCTTATTGAGCTTACCATGGGGCTAGTTCGATTTGTGTAAAATTGTCCCGTAATATTTATTTATTTATTTATTTATAAGTACAAACGGAGATCAAGCTTGTCACATTTTTTTTTCTGACATAAACTTATTATATACTCGTACGTATGCATTAGTAAATTATTATTTTTTGCGTAAAACGAGTGACAGGTGATGTGAACTCAGGGTACGGTATGCAGATAGAAAATACGTAGATATTAACTTCTAGGCATGTTATGTAGGTATTTCATTTTGTTTGTTTGTTTGATTTGGGTGCAAATTTTAAAATCAACGTCCATTTAAGATAGTGCGATGGTGGATATGTTTATTTCAAAAAATCGTCATGGTGTCGTTTTCTAAGTTTTGTAGATTCCAAACATGGCACGACATTTTCCGAAAATGTCATGGGTGCACCATTTTCAGGCTGTTTGGCCCTATGGTTGACTGATAGAGAATGCCATTTGGCATTAAGTCCGCCATTTGAACTTAATTTGTTTTGTGCAATAAAGTTTCAATAAATTAATAAATGGTAATGTGTCCAAGGTATTTGGGGGTATAGATTCAAAAAAATGATCCCTTTAGGATTTCAAAATGGGGACTCCAATTCATTGTGAAAAATCATCGCCATCTTAAAATCCAAATTGGCTGCCATTTTTTAAATCCGCGCTCCCTATAACCTAGAAAACGACACCTATAATGTTTATGTTTTCGAAAAATGTGATATCCACCACTACGATATCCAAAAAAACTACTTTTTTCCAATAAAGTGATGTCCATCTTAAAAGTTCCTTGCACAAATTACATAAAATACGAACATAATTAATGTTCCAGACAATAATGTTCTGTTATCTTATCTTTACGTCATAAGCTATTCTTATAAATATATTTTTTTTATATATTGTTACTACTTTTTCTTATATTCCCCTGCAGTAGCGGTGTGAAGCACTATGTTATATCTCTGCCGACAGTGAAATAGATGGACTGGTATTACCGACCCCAGTCGACCATCTATTGGTTACTTTCCAGCTTCTGCGAGTCAATAAAATATTTTCTTTCTTTTTCATCGTTATCATGGTTACGTCTCCTGTGTCACTCTTTAAAAATACGTTTTTAAACTGTATAAAAGCAACAAAAAAATTGTATATATTATAAGATTTTTTCTAAGTAACTGCGCCACTATTGCCTCCTGACTTACGGGACGGAACAACACCATGAAAAAGTTGATCCAACCATCATCATAAAAAGAAAAGAGAGAAGGACAAGAAAACAGGGAGAGAAGGAAAAATTTCAAGTTCTAATAAGAAGGTAACATAAGTATTATTTTTTTAATAAGATAACATGGTACTTTACCTAGGCTATTGGATATGCTGCCATAGAAGGAAGTGGGCGGCGGCGGGTTCCCGCCATCTGATAGTAGGTCCAGCCCCGGTAGCGCGTCCTGCGACTTTTGAGACAGCGTGCCGCTCGCCACTGCAAACAACCAACGACCGCCTAGTAACACACTCATAAAAAGTATTGCTAAGAAATGTAGAAAAAAAATATTAATATTGAAATAAAACAATTTAACGGATTATATCGCGTATATTATCTCATTTTAGTTCCCGACGTTTCGGAAGCTTTCCAGCTTTCCATGGTCACGGGTGGACAAAAAATATTAATAGTTTAAAAAACACTAGAAAAACACGCTTTACAAGACTTTTCTAACAAATCCAAACACAGCTATGATACGATGTTCCATCGTGAAGTTCCTGTTCATATCTTCCCGCTCCATCATCAGATCAGTTCGACACTACTAAATATATTGTATTGTCATCAGAACTACATACAGCTGCCAATTTTCATGACGCTACGATCCTTGGAAGATGGTTAAATTAGTTACCTTAGATTCCATTACATGGTTAGTTACATACAGGTCGACCTAATAAAAGCGTGTTAATAAGTTAAGGGCATTTCTTCCTTCTTGAATTTAGTAGTGTACCGAATTGATATGAGACTTGGTTGTCAAAATGGTTATAACGTAAGGTCGGGGTACTTTGACTCTACGAGGTTACTTTACCCACCCATAAAAAACCATTTAATTGGATAAATAAATTCTTAAAAACGACATAATGTGATTAATCTGCTTTTGTATAAGCGTTTGGTATCGTTTTCAGCACTCTGTCCGCAAGCAGGGTTTATACCTGATTAACTGGCAACGCCGCATATTATTCTGTTTTTCTTGATTATTTGAGAAATACGAATGTAAGTTGAACATTTTTTTTTACATTCGTTTCGTTTTCGGTAGTTAAGCTGGCACAATAAAAAATTTCATGATATGGCCGCAACTAAAGCTCTAAAAATTAATTAATGTCTATATCTTGTTTTGTAAGAAAATAAAGACAAAAGCGATGAATAGTTGAACTAACGCAATATAAATGCATAAGATGTAGGGTATGTATTGAATATACCCGTTAGTTTCATTCGAATACCACAAAATAATGAAGCAAAACGAAAAGATATGACATTGTCAGTAACGGTATAAACTCTCTTAAGTGAGTTGTGATAAATTACGTCATCGTATGGACGAAAATCGCTACGTACACGCTACATAGCCTAAGACTGAGTATATCAAACAATATATTGAATGTGTTTACCTGAATTATTGTCCGAATTAGCAGTATTCTCGCTGGGAACCAGCGTCTTCAAAAAGTCGTTGATATTAAAGTCTTGATTCTCGTTCGGCCGCGAATTTATCACTTCAATTTTATTGGCTGCAAAGAAAAACAGTCACAATTCAACTTCCACGATAGCACTTTGATAAGGCTCGTAAAGAAAAATATTAGAAACAATGCAATTATGAAATCCAATTAATAGATAAGATTAATTGAAGATGAATAAAAACTTTTCTTTTAGGAACTGTGGTCCTCTTTAATGTACTCAACCCATTTTTTATACATATAATGACAACGACCATTAAAACAAGAGGACTGTTAATCGCCACACATAAAGACTTTCTCCGATATCGTATTGCAACGCCATCTGTGTATAAAAATTATTATTTGCAATTATTGAACTTCGCAAGCATGGCCCCACATCATGTTCAATTATAGCAACGTAAAATGTTTACTCGTTGTTTTAAAGCGTAATCTAGTTTTTGTCATGGTGTTCCCTTGCAGTCGGCGCTAGATCCAAAGTAGGGCGATAGACAGTCCTCTTGTTTTAATGGGAAGTATTAGAATAGGGATGATGACAAAATTATAATAATTAGTCCCTCATGTAGATTACAAAAAAAAATTTGAGACGTATTTTTTCTTTTTTTACGTAATCAAAAAATAAAAGCGATACATTGAGTCAAAATGTCGCGTGACGGCGGTATAAATTGTACATAGGACGTCACGAGCCCCCATTGTAAAATTTTAATGCGATTTATCAAAGTAGTTTTTTTTTTATATGTAAAACCAAAAATTACGTGTCATTTTTTTTTGTTTTACTGACGATAGACGGCCATTTGACCGCAATCTCACCTGTTGTTAAGTGTGACGATGCGGCCGAGGATGTATCATGCCCGTCTAGAAACAGCCTATTCACTCTTGTCTTGAACACGGAATTTTGATTTTCATACTCCGTCATCATGTCTATTAAAATGTTTTGATGTAATGATAAAGAAACTCACCACTGTTGATAGCGGTCGCGCTAGGGGGACTCGACTCGTTAAACATTGCAAGTGGGTTATCAGAGTTGAGAAACGACGAAAGCCCCATGTTGTACAGCGACCCATCCGCAGATAATGAAGTGTTGAACGTCTTGTCGATGTTGTACGAAACTGAAATAGATTTCTCGTATTATAAAATAGTCTTATTTGTGCAAAATCAGAATCACGCAGGCACGTTAAGGTGTCACTAAACTTATATACAAAGCTTTGAATGCAAGTCGAAACGGCTGAAATTTCATACAGGTAGCAGTATATTTTAGTAGTACAAGAATATTTGGAGTGTATGCGTTAAAAAATATATTTTATCTTTTATAGGGGCAAAATAAATACCCCGCATGTAAAAAGAAAAATGCGTCTGTCACAAGTAATAAAGTCGATTTTCGTCAATCCTTTAAACACATTGTATTGCGGCAAATTACGTATAAAAATGGTTTCTTATGACATTAAAATTAAACACTGAAAACGTTAAAATCGAGATTTAAAGTCAGGCATAACCGCTGGGCGTTAAAACGCCCCATACAAATCGAACGACACGTGTGACGTCACGCATGGCGCGAGTGCATGGAGTAGTGAGTAGTGTTCGAGCGTTTTCTTAGTTTTGCCGTTAAAAAGTGTATAGTTGCCATAGTTTTTTTCTTAATTGAACCGTTAAGAATCGCAAGGAAACGTTTAGACTACTTTAGGACACGAAAACATAACTGCAATTTTCCGTCGGAATATCTTCACAAGATAAAAACTATTTTCTCACCTTTTTCGGCTCAATTTGATATTTTTACGTTTGTTAAATAAAGAAATTATAAAAAATAAACGCAATGCATCCTCTCTATTGACAGCGTTTCGGCTTAGATGCGAGCTCTCATATTTTGGTTAGAACACACGTCAGCCGCACACCTTAAGATAAACTCGTCAATATGTTGTACATTAGATAGTGCGCCTACGTGTATAGTGGACGCATTAGTGACGCAAGCTGAACCCCGTGCGAAGTGCGCAGTACGCTATCAACGTGCGCCTAACGCAACGCCACTGAGTTCCTAATGTAGCATAAATAGTAGCTCACAATTTTACTACAAATTTCATTCTAAAATTATCACTTACTTTTGAGGCTGACTGTTTGGCTATTTATTTGTTGTTATTTATTATACAGAGCTGTAAAATCCCCCTCTAGACAATAATAGCAATTAACTTCGGTAACGTAATCGCCGGGTATTATCTGCTCTATACATGAAGGGAAAGTGCCTTAATTATTGTAGATAGGAAACTTTGCTGAAGGGAGACATTATTTTATTTTTAAAAGTAAGTAATACTGCATTCAAATATTTTCTGAAAATTGCTTGCTTCGGAGTGGGAATTAAAAATGAAAATTTCAAGAAAATTATCTAGTTACTATGGGCATGTTACTTTAAAAAATACAATAATGTCTACATTCAGCAAAAAATCCTATCTAAAATATTTAAAGTACTTTCCCTTCATATCGCACAACCGTGGGACATCCTGTATACTCCCAAGGTTGTTATTTTCTGCGATCATTCTGACAAGAAAATATCCGATTTTCTCCGACAGCAGCCATATTCTATAGTAAGTTGTCACAGACTGTACAGTACAGAAAGGGGAAATGAAACACTTACCGTTTTATAGTTCTTATCGTCACTGTGACAAGAGCGAAAAAAGTACGTGTTTCAATTTCCCTTACTGTACAGTCGGGGTATGAAAAGGTTCGTCACTTTTCGACTCTATGTGATCGTGTTAAGGTCGAAAAGTGACGAACCTTTTTATACCCCGAGCACAGTATAATAAAGACTACTACGTACAGTGGACACTCCCTGAATGTGCCGCCCACCCGCGCTCGGTTATCTCGCAGTTACCGGCTGAACTGTTCGTGGGAAGAGCGCGGTGTGCGAAGCTTGCGGGCGGCGGGCGGCAGGGACTGTCCGGCGGGAGGCAGGGAGTGTCCAGTGTGCTCCGAGTGTACATGTATACGGGAGTCACCTTCGTCGTCGTCGGCGGCGACGGGCAGGTCGAGGTCCTCGTCGGGCCCGGGCGACGGCACGTGCTCGTCGGCCCGCGGCGGCGACGGCCCGGCGGCCGGCAGCGTCGGGATCAGCTCGTCCAACTTCCGCTTCTGGGCTCGCACGCGGGCGCCGAAGTTCTTGTACGCCTGCATCGATATCATCCATATTAAATTTAAATATGGTGCACACCACTTTATAAAGATAGAACGTCATGGGTGTCGTTTTCAAAGTTTAAATGGTGTAAATTCCAAAAAATACATCCATTCTGAATTCCCAGATTGCAGACATCGATAATTAAGAATATTTAGCATATTATTCAAATCCACGCCCATAAACCCCTTGAAAACATACTTTTTTTTTTTCAAAAACATTGATTTTGCAGTAGCCGTAAGAATCACAATGTTATGTCCATACGTCGTTATCGCGGGTACAATTACCAATCAGATAAAGAGCAAATAAAACAGAATGTCTATTTGGTAGAAACGGACGTATTCTGCCTACAGCTACTAAACATCTAAGAAGCTCTTTACATGTGGAGAGTTTTCTCTAGAAAAGATCAATAAAAAATACAGCCGCAGAGGGGTATGGGTTTAAACTGTTGTCATATGTTTCCATTTGTTTAGTTAACAAGTTTATACATAGGAAATAAGTAAATTTAATTATCTTTTAACGTCTTTTTTTAACAATTTTAACAATATATACGTACTTGTGTGAAGATAACTGTTATCGTCTACTAATTAAACGCTCACCTACTTAGAAGAAAGTCTATTTAAAAAATAAGAAAACAACGTGTGTAATTTTTACTAACGTGTATTTTTCACATCTATTATTTTGTTTTCGTAATAGAACACAGAGATTTTTTCTAAATTCTCCAGTCAATTTGCGGCGTCTAGCAGTAAATATCCATTTTAATTGACTAAATGATCTTTCAACATCAACTGTTGTTGTAGGTGCATACTTGAAACGATGGAAATAATCTAGAGTAGTGTGACAAACTCGTAATGATGATTCAAGTATTATCTCCTTCCCTTGTATCAATTCATTAATTTTTTTTATTATGTCAAATCCAGTATTTTTCTTCAAGACATGTTTCAGCTTTTTAAATATTATTTTTCCATTAGCACTCAAATTTAATTTCGATATATGCTTGTATGTTTTTTGAACGATGGCTAAACTTTCACTGAAAGATAGATTCAGGCACTGCAATTTGTTTATAGCGTCTGGAAGTACCTGAAGATATTTCGCTATAAAATTTAAATCATTCCGAATTTTCGCACTGCGAAATGCTTTTTTTGCCTTTTGATACATGCTGCGTCAGAATCACGAAATGTGTCCACAACGCCTTTTATTTCCTCGAAATAATTGTTATAGTATGTCGCAGCCTCAATCCACGTTCCCCAACGAATAATCGTTGGATTTGGAGGTAAGGGTATTCCATTAACCATTTCTTTAAATGTTTTTATTCTTTTTGGCGATTATCGAAAAACTTTTTTTACATTTGATATTATTTTATTCACTTCTGGAAAAAGAACGCGAACTTGATCAGCAACTCTGTTAAGAACATGAGCCAAACATGTAACATGGAGAAGGTTTGGGTAATTTTTTTTCAATGTTCTACCCGCTTTTTGCATGTACCCTACACCATCAGTTAATAATAACAACACTTTCTCATGTTTATTGTGGTCGGGACCCCACAAATTATCCAGTGCATTTTTGACGGTATCCGTTATACTTATATTGTTAGTTTGTTCCAATTTTTTGCTTGACAATACATGTGGAGTTCCGACTGAATCTTCAAGCAATGCACCGACTATCACATTAGCAATTTGACGACCCCTGGCATCTGTTGTTTCATCAACACTCACATAAATAAAAGCATTTTCTAACTCCTTTTTAATTTTTTGCATTTGTTCTTCGTATATTTGGTTTACGTAATTCTGTCTCAACAAACATTCCGAAGGGACCTCCACAGTTTTTTCGAACTTTCCAGAGACGCAGTTATTGTTAAAATTTTTGAATATGGGATTTTCTAACTGAGACCATGGTATATTACAGCTTACCATAAATTTGGTCAATTTCATCCTAAAATCTTTTTTGACGGATGTATGCTTTTCTGAGTTGAAATGTCGTTCCATAGAAGCTTTTCTCTGGGGAAAACTAACATTGCACTTAGTGCAATATAATTTTGTATCGCGAGCCTGTAATTCAGGATAATCCTTTGTCCACAACTCCACAAATTCATCGCACGTTTTTTTCCTTCGCGGCATTTTAAAAGCACTCGGCAATAAATATATTACACACAGTTATCAGTACGGATAATTGATAATGTACTTACTAACAAATGACAATGTCAAATAGGAAAAAATATTAAAGAGTTTGCATTGCGACTGCATAGTTAATCTATTTAAGTTGTATTAGTACTCAAGTCGAGTTTGGAGGTTGGGTATTAGAAATACCTAATGTGTGATACATTTTAAACTCATAGGAGTAGGCATAGATGTTCCTCAAAATGAGTTTCGCGTCTGTTATTGCTTGTTTTTCATAATCTTTCTGTACTGTCAGATCGTTTTTGTACCCGCGATAACGACGTATGGTTATGTCTCTTATTACCGTCCCAGTTGACCATACTTTCTTTACTTTCCAGCCTCTATCAGTATCGAGAACAGATTTTAACATACAAGTTACCTGTATAAGGGCCTGGATCGACATTCCTAAACCACGCCCCAAGCACCGAGTGGGCCAATGAGCGGAATTTATAATAAGGGACGCATTAATTGCTCGCGCGCATCAAAGAAAGAGAAAGCTAATACACTACATGCTTGGGGTTGTTTGGCGTAAGCGCCAGATGTAAAAGTAAAAACATAATGAAAACGAAGATATTATTATGTTTTGTTAACTTTTAAGTTAATCAGTTTCACATATGACATTTTTACATAATCTAGAGGAAATCTTCAACAAACATGTTTCCGCGTTAATTACTGAATAGGTTATATAGTCATTAAACATATCTAAACACCAGCCTGATTTATTTACTAAATTTGACAAAAACCTCGGTAAAAAATAGCTTAAATTTTCTATGCATCCCCTTAACTATCCGGCGCTACTTTGGCGCGGGCGTCACCAGAAGTACTCGTAGTTAACGCGAGAAATGTAAGCGGCGGCGTACGCAATATGCATACTGCCATGTGTGACAATGAATTATTATTTTGTTTAAAATGCAGATACTTAGAATTGGGTTAATTATTGTTTGCTGGTAGCATGTTCAAGAAATTACATCCTTACTAATTATTCATTGGTATTGTAGATGCGAAAGTAACTCTGTATGTTCCCTCTGTATCTCTCTTTTTTTAACTTTACACGCTTCGCTGAAGCTCGAGACCTTGAGATTTGAGACCCTGGGACATGGGCTAGTTTTTATATTCCGGAAGTAATCCCTAAAGGAGTGATAATTCAAAAGTGGAAGTTTGTATGGGGAATCAACCATTCAACCGATTATGATATAGGTTATGAAAAACAATAAACGTGTTAATCGGTTATAACCATTATTTCAAAACTTCTAAACTATCTGTCCGTATCCGTATTTAGTCCCATATATAGATATATGAGACTAAATACGGCAAAATATGCCATAATTGCCTTACAAATGAAATGTGAACCTTTCTCAATAACTTTGTTAGTCATTTCGTCAAAAACAAACGAAATTAATTAACATTAAACAATTATAACGGACATTTATATTTGAACATAATAAAATGTTTAAAGTATATAATATAAATATTTATGTGTACTATAGGCTTAATCAGAGATCAATCAAATTACCTCTATTTGATTGATCTCTTTGATTGAGCAAGTATAAAATAATATAATATAACATTCTATATAGAGTAAATATTGTTTTTTTTTTAATCATTGTTAACTTAATTTAATATATGGAAACAATTAACTACAAATAAAATATAATATTTAAACAATGGGCAAATAATTATGATACATAGAGACCTAGTTCTTGCAAAAAAAACCGATAAATAACAAAATCTAAATCTTTCTATAACCATTGTAATTTGGCCGAAATAACAGATTATAACCGATTTAATATAATTGTAATATAATATAATATGTAGCTATTCAAGATGTCAACTCTAACCAATAATTTTAATAAGAATAATAATAATTCAATTTAATTTAATTCATGTCAATACATTTGGTAATCTATGTTATTTGTATAATTAATTAGAAAGTTAAGCACATACATAATTATTTAGACATTACAAAACAAACCACAAAATACTAAAATAAGCTAAAACTAAACTCTACAAACTAAACCTAGTCAAATAACCCACCCCGAGTCACTCCCGGCGCAAAGGTGCCCATCACGCTAGCGGCATTACCCCTTTGAACGGCGACAGCCAGCCTCTGCACCAAGAATGACCCGGAGCGTGGGTCCAGACCTCTCTCCCTTAAACGGCGCCCCACTTCCACAAAAAAGATTTAAGACCGATTTAATCGGTTTGGATTATGACCGATTTGCATTTCTTAATTAACATGCATATTATATGGACATGGATGATAATAAACAAAAGGTTTTGAGAATTCTGTACCGTTACAGTTCTACTCATATCAAATATAATGCCAATTATAAACATATTTATGTGTAATTGTGCAGTTATCTATAAGGTGACAAACTTTTAATTCAAAGTCGCATAGCAATATGAAACAACAACTTGGATGGCACAAACATCGATTACTTTTCGCTAAGCTTATTAAAGACTCCAAGTATAAAACCTAAAACATACTAAGATCCCGTTCCATGACACACAATAACATCTAAATACAGTGAAATTCTCAGTGCAAGACAGACATTTACCTTATACTTGACATAGTAATAGTTTTATAATTCACCGGAAAAGTTGTCCATTACAATATCATGATTTTAAACACTATCTCAGTGATGATTGTGATTCGTTAATTTATTCTCAAACCATGATTTACTCACATATAGTTACCAAAAACATAACAAGATGAAAATATTTCTTCTAACTAGCGACTGTTGGTATCAATTAAATTTAAATATTTTATAAGTTTGCAATATATTTAAATGTTGCCCACATAACGATGCAGTTTATAGCCTATGTATTATTCTGGGGTACCCCTTATCTTGCACAATCTCTATCGTCCAAAATACATTTCGCATAACCGTTTTCGCAAAATATTTTTTAGCCGAATGATACTATTGCATAATTATATACTTACCACAATTATTATGTCGCATTGTATTCATTTGGCACAATTTCGAATAGCAGAATACGAATATCGCCAACTTTTATTTCACAGAATTTTATGTAGCACAATATAAGTTCCGCCGAATTTATTTCGGCATAATTGTACCATAGCATACCCACAGAACCGAATCGCTGCCAGAAAATTAGGTTAGGTTAGGTTGCAACTGCGTCCCTCACAGAAACGAAGGTAAGGCAGGTAAGTAAGGCAGGTCCGACTTGGCTTAGGTTAGGTACGACGACGAGCGAAGCGAGGAGGAGTGTTAGGTTGAACTGTGACCCTAACGAGCGAGCGAAGCGAGCGAGCCCCGCAGGTCCGACTTGGTTTACGATTCCTAACATTACCAATTTCACCTTAAGGCAAATCCGACTTGGCTTAGGTTAGGTACGACGACGAGCGAAGCGAGGAGTGTTAGGTTGAACTGCGACCCTAACGAGCGAGCGAAGCGAGCGAGCCGCGCAGGTCCGACTAGGTTTACGAACTTGACTGCGTGCCTCACAGAAACGAATCGCTGCCAGAAAACTAGGTTAGGTTAGGTTAAACCTGCGTGCCTCACAGAAACGAATCGCTACCAGAAAACTAGGTTAGGTTGAAACTGCGTCCCCCACAAAACCGAAACGCTACCAGAAAACTGATGGAGTAGGACACTTAAAAAAACACAGAACTTGTCATTTTTATTTTATATAAGTACAAGACATGCAAAATAGTAAAGAAAAAGGATTATTCCTTAAATAACTATGCTAATCTTAATTATGCCATATAAATTTCGGCGACACAATTATTCGACCATAGGAGTATTGTTCTAATCGACATTATGCCAATGTACTATTCTGCCAAAGAAACATGTGCGAAGTGATAGTATGACAAGAAATTTAGGCAAAAAGCAATTGTGCGAAATGATGATTGTGCTAATGGTTGCTATGCGAAACGAAAATATGCCAATAAATTTTGTGCAACACATTAGTAACCCGTTATTCTGATGTCCAAGCAACATTTAGTAGAAGTTTGGTTAAGATATGTTCAGTAGTTTTTAAAATTAAGATGAATGTACATACAAACATCGGCACAAACTTTAACGTTTATAATATTACTAGCTTCTGCCCGCGACTTTGTCCGCTTTAAATTCATTTATCACGGATTAGGGTATTTCTCCAAGATAAGTAGCCTATGACCTTCTCCTGGACTCAGACTATCTCCATACTAAATTGCATTCCAATCAGTTCAGCGGTTTAAGCGTAAAGAGGAAACAGACAGACACACTTTAACATTTATAATATTAGTATGGATTAGGATGGAATATTTATTATTATTTAATAGGTAGTAATATAGGTAGGTACTGATATTCTATTTTGAAATTAGCATTATCTATACTAGTATAAAGTTGTGAAAATAAAATGAACATTAAAGATGTTTTGAAAAAAAAAAAGTGAAACAGACTATTTGAAGGTCACTGTCACTTGTCTTGTCTGTATGTCATTGTGACTTCATTACACCAAAATGGCTAAACAGATTTTAACTATTTTTGGTACATGGGAAACTGGTCAACCACAGATGGTTATAGGATACTTATTATCTAACTATGCTCAAGAAAAGAGGATCATGATATTTGTCTCCTCCCCCGACAAAGGTACAGCCACCTTCCAGCGTTAACATATAAAAATGTGTAATATTGGAGATACCAATATGAAATGCAAGTTATATTGTATGGGAAGAATACTGGTATTCAGTCTCTGGTTCTAACAGCTTTAGGCAGAGTTACATTATCCAAAGACGCTATGTTCTATTTTTTAGAGGACATATAATTGTTGGTGACTACTTTTTGATCATTAGAAGGAATAAGAAGGCTACTCACATAAGCAACTACTTTGACTTCTCCTCTCTGCGTGGAATAGTACTGGTTGGCAGAGGCCAACAGTGCCAACAGGGCTTCCCGAGCTACAATCTCCCTCTGCAAGGCCTGGGTGTACCTCTCCATGCAACCGATGCCCTCATTTAGCTCCTTCTCAACATCCTCCTTGTTGTTTTTATCTGAAATATGTTCTAATAAGGGGGAAAGCCAGGTCATTGACAAGTCGATAAAAATACATCAATTGGTGAATCACATTAGAAAAATAGTACACAAACTAATTATAACTTTTAACACAATAAATGTGGTTTCAATAATATACTGAAGGTGGATAATCGGAATTCAGAAGTTTACAATTCCTTATGACACTAACATAGATAAAAAAAAAAAAAAAAATGGTGAATTCACCCTTTTACCACTGTTGAAATGTTGACTCACCTTTAAGAGTAGCGCATAACGCATCTGCATCAGACAACTGCAAGTGACTTTCATGAATATTTTTCAGCCTTAAGTCTGTATCTGCCTCCAATACTGAGCATTGTTTGATTTTGTTTACCAATTGCTGGGGCTGGAAGCAAAAAAATTAAAGTTTTACAAAGTTTACAATATCTTACCATTATTTTTGATATGTTCTAATAAGAATGTAATATAATTGTTCTGTTTTTATAAGACCAAAATTATAATAATTGGTAGCTAACCTGAAAATCCAATGCTTCATCGTCAGTCTTTTTAATAGCACCTGCACTCAGAAGACCAGTGAGATCTGAGAGGAACTCATCATCATAAACAGATCTCTGTTCCCAGATTTTGAATATTCTAAGAATCTTTTGACGGACCTTTTCTTCTCTGTGAAAGAAACAAATATTTATATATTAATACTAGAAGGTGCCTACAACTTAGTTCGCGGATGAGAAAAATGTCATAACCTGTATCTTTGCTTCAGCATAATAGGGTAAAAAGTATTCCATAACCATCTCTGGGTGCCGGTATACCAAAAGTATTTGAAATCCGTCCAGTTGTTTACGAGTGATGTTGGAACAAACAGACATAAATACAACAAAAAATAAATTGTTTCAATTCAATGACCTTCAAATCGTCCCTAGCACTTTTTAAAATATCTTCAATATATATAAATTACTTTATAACAACTTTATTTTATAAAAACAAAACCTTCTGATGATATTGGTTGAATTATGTTTGTGGTTTAAATATGTTCATAGAAGTGTCAAACTGCTGGGGTTTACCATGCTGGTCCACAACAAATGCATCTTGTAAACATTACTTGCTAAGAGAAAATATATGCACTAACTAACCTCACAAGAGGAGTGGCTTTCTGTAAATACAGTCCCCAGCTATCCACGAACTCGTAGTTTTTCCTCTTACTGTACTGAATGACATCGTTAGCCAGATAAAAGAGCACGAGACGTTGCTCCACCTTCACACGCTTCAGGACGCTCAACCAGCTCGATACTATTTTCTTGTGATGCGCTCTCTGCTTCAAGCACCACGATGATAACCCTTGAATGCTCTCCTGTGTATCTTTTAGCTGCATCAGCTTCTTTTCAAAGGTTAGAGTATTAAATTCCTCCGTTTCACCCATTGTAGACAGAGTTCATAACAACGATTATTGTTGACAAATTAAAGGGATCCCACCGTCCTCTTAGGGAACATCCTCACTTGGGCCCCTAAATATAATTAAGGCATGTTTACTACACAGTAAGTTAAACATTTACACACTTTACAATAAAATTCACTAACAAACGCCGCCGAAAACTGCGTTATTGTAAGAGCTACAACTAAAACTACAAGTAAATTATAACGCTTCGCACAAACCAATTTTACTAAGATATCATAGAATGTATGAATTATTTCTTATATTATAGATAGTGATGATTCTAACAATGTGGTTTTAAGGCAAATCATTTGATAGATCATTTTTTACAATACAACAACCGCCATTTTCTACCTTTAGAGATATCACAGATACACCAAAATTCAAGTGTCAACAGACAGCGAAATAGTGCATACACTGCAATTCTTGCCGTACACACTCGCTGAGATAGCGCTAGACATACGTGCCATACGTTTCATATGATATAAGTAAGAAAAGGTTGACATTCTTATCTCAGCCGATATCGGCATGTGTGTACAACCGAACTTTATTTTTCTAAAGTAACAACCAGACGGGACAATTCGGTTGGCTAAATTTCTTCCATACATTTCCCTAAAGTATAACTGGAAATGGCAAGTAGTGTCATTACCGAACAATTTCTCCATTAACTTTTAGCGGAAACACTCACAGCATACTACGGAAATATTCTTATTTCTATAAACGCGTATAACACCTTAGTACCCTTATTGTTTTTTTATTATTTTTTGTTATACTGTTATTTCCTACTTTGCTTATACCTGATTTTGTTCCGTGTTTTTTTTTATATTTTCGTGTTAATTTGCATATGGGATTTACACTGTTAATTTGCATATTTACTAAATAAATTGAATTGAACAACAAAAAAACTAAGAAACAAAGAACACACATTTTTCATTAATTGTTAATACCCTTACCACCTGCACCTAATTGAAAATAAACACACACACACACTGTCAATTCATCTTATAAACTGACATAACTGTTGTGACATCGATACAAATCAAAGCGCAAAGAAAAATATGATTGCTGTCGCACGTGGCCACACCAGGAGGGTTATAACCCGTTCTACACCTTCCAATCCGATCCTAATTATCGGATAAAATCGGATAGTGTATTGTACTACAGACTACAGGCCCTAAAAATTGTGATCTGTTGCACAATACATTATCCGATTTTATCCGATATTTAGGATCGGATCGGATAGGATCGAAGGTCTAGAACGGGTTTATTGCCTAACGAAATTTTGACACTTGGTATCGGAATCAACTGTCATAGCCCATAGAAAATCATGACACTTGATTCTGAGGGGCTACTCCGAAACTCGAAGTTCGTAACGTGCCGTCCCTCTCGCTCTCATGTTAAGCTGTGTTTGAGTGAGCGGAATGGAGCCACACGAACTTCGTTTTTCGGGTCTCAGAGTAGCCTCTCTGATTGCGAGCGTCAAACGCGTTAGGCAATAGGGGGGCAGGACTCGAACCTGGTACTTCCTGATTACGCGTCAGGTGTGTTTCCCTTTCACTAGCGAGCACTGTGACGTACGCAGCGAATTTATCTATCCGCCTTGACCCCTGTACCTATTTTTATTGAAAGGTATTATAACCCTAGCGCAGAATCAGAATCCCAATAAAACTTGTGGTTCATATAAAGAGAAGTAATGACATAACTGTTGTTTATATAATACTTTGGCATCCGTATGATATCTACTGTGGTTTATTGATCTAAGACAACGAGCTATCAGTTTAAATTAGTTAAAATGCCCAACGGAATCTTTACGTCTGGAAGTTACTTAATATAAACGAGTTTATAATAAAAGTTGAATGGCGTATCTATACCCTTGTGAGTAGTATATTCTTTGGTCTATACTGTCTATAAGTGATATGGCGGCAACTGGCAAAAGTTAAAAGTTTCAGATATTCGCCAAAGATTAAAGATAATTAGTTATAGGCAGTGCCGTAACCAGCCTTTTATGCGCCCTGTGCAGGCTTCTATAAATGCGTCCGTGAAAAACATTCTGTTTGTGGTCCTGGTAATTTCTGCGCCCCTTCAGGTTCTGCGCCGTGCCTGGGCACCGTTGGCACCGCCCTAATTACGGCACTGGTTATAGGTAAAGTAACTATTACGTAGTACGTTGTAGATAACTGAGACTTAAGTTATATTTAACTTATGCACTCTGGCCCAAAGAGGACCCATTTCCAAATTATAGATTATCGTATGAAGATAAACGCACCGAATATCGTAAGGACGAACGTGGGGCGGCAGAATTGAGACAAGTATCATATACACATAGGTGAGACGATCGATATTATGAACTTATTTTATAGTCAATAATACAGATGTAACTAATTGAAAATAATAAGCCTTTTTACACAAAGTTCTAGTACTAATTTCGATTATTTCCCGATTTGTCGGATTTTTGTTTACAGGAAAAAATATATATTTAAAAATCGGTTAGGTAAAGCAATCGTTCGCTTATATATTTTAGTCTCAAGTGCGTCGAAATTTATTTTTGGAACTGAAAAATCTGACGAATCGGGAACTAATCCTCATTTCCATCTTCATCATTATCATCATCACTTTACCCGTTTGTTTCGTAGGTCCCTAACTCAACCCAGCATCACGCTTTCGAAAAACATACTTAAAATAATACAAAACGAAACTAATTTAATGTTCGTTTTAGTGACCTTCAAATAGCCCAGTTATATTTTTAACCAAACTTCGCACAAGTATTTGTGATCATTCAATGACCCTAATTTTCATTTAAAAAAATGTAAGCATAAATAGTTATATTTAAAAAAAACCCTAAAGAAAATATGCGGAATGGTCACCAAGCCAAACATAAGCACATAATATGATGTATGTGAGGGTAGTTGGCGGTAATAACAGGCCGGCCGTTCCAGCTGGCGAACAGTACAGTTGGTTGACCATGGCTATGCAGAAAGGGACCAGATTATTTTTTGTCAAGGTAACTTATCTATACTATTATAAAGTTGTAATTTCGTATGAATTTTTGTATGTTCATATCATTGAGTTATTATTACTACGTATAGAGAAGAAGGCGCGAACAAAATCTGTGCTACAAGCGCGGCAGTGCGGGGCGCACGCGGGCGGGAGGGGGGCGACTAATGAGTCATAGATGCAATGTCACCGTCATAGGCGCGACACTGAGTGAACTGGGGCCGGCCGACTGCAGTTGAACGGAACACTAAGTGATTGGGCGGCGTCTTCTCTATACGTAGTAATAATAGCTCAATGGTTCGTATGAGTCGTTGTGGCTTTATCACGCCAAATCGGGTAATTGATTTCAATTATTGGTGGTACAATCAGCGTCAAATAGTCTGTAGCATCCAAAGCGCCAAATATATCGTCACACAACTTTATGGTCATAAGAATAAAGATGTGTTGCGATATTTTTGACACTTTGGATGACAGACTATTTGACGCTGACTGTACATGGGTATATAGCTGGGTATCCACAGATGGTTATAGGATACTTTTTACCTTACCCGACTACGCTGTCGAAAAAAACAGGGGTTATGACTTTTGCTCCCCCGTAAACCAAGTTGCGGGTGCCTTCTAGTATTATAGATTAAATAATTTTCTACTTATTGACATCAACAGAAAAAAACATGCGTTTCATTATTTTTCTTCAAAGAATTAATCCTTAAGTCCAGTTAATGATATAAAATCCAACCTGTATATTCAATTTCATTTTTAGGGTTCCGTAGCCACAATGACAAGAACGGAACCCTTATAGTTTCGTCATGTCCGTCCGTCCGTCCGTATGTCACAGCAACTACATGATGTATATTGATGAAATTGATGTATAGGTGTCTTGTATACTAATACTTAGTTTAATAGTTAAATGATAAAAATAAATATTCCCAATACATGTAAACGAAACAGAACAAAAATTTCAGCAAATATGCAATGTGTGGCACATATTTCGACAGAGTTTAAAAAAAAAACTTAGGTTAAATAAAATAATTTAGTGAATATTTTCGAGAATAATCGCTCCGAAAGTAGCATAAATTGTGTCCCCCGCCCCTCTATTTTCTAAACGGTATGTCTAAAAAAAGATTCCGACGAATTGAGGACCTCCTCTTTATTTGGGAGTCGGTTAAAAACATGAAAAAAAAATTACAAAGATAAGTAAAGCTTAATAAATACTTTCAACGAAATATATTCAACATGGGGGCTCTGCTAACATTGGATTTTCATAGATACGGCCGTTTGTAGCGTATATTTTGTACGGAACCCTTGGTGCGCGAGTCCGACTCGCACATAGCCGGTTTTTATATATCTTCGGTGCACAGATCAGCAAGTTGTATAATAATAAACTTTTATAACTTTGAATTATAAAACTTTTTAACAGTGGGAAAAGTTTAAGTCCTTAATATCATAGAAGATGCAATAAAACACAGGTCTATTTTGCAAACTTATAATTTAAAATCTACACAAAATGCAACGTTTATCAATATTTCGTATAAAAAATAATTAACAACGAATATTCAATATGCTACAACACAGAGCTAACGATAGGTATGAAGCGATTCGGGTCGGACTGATTGGACGCACTGCTCACAGCTACTGCCGTATCTAATCTGGCATTGCCGCCCGACAGAACACAACAGCATGAATGCATTGAAATATACTTAATGGTGTAGTCAGCTGCAGATAAAAGGGAACTATCTGCCATACAAACATATGGTAAGGAGTCACGTTTTTCTGCAACTGGCTGTACAAGTACATAGCGAGCCAAGTTTACTAAGAATATAATATATTATATTCTTAGTAAGGTGCCCCCGAGGAACCAGAAATATTTTAACCACACATTCCTTAGAACATTTAGGAGCACAAAATTTTCTATAAATAGGGAACTATCTTTAAATAGGGAACTATCTGCCATACAAACATATGGTAAGGAGTCACGTTTTTCTGCAACTGACTGTACAAGTACATAGCGAGCCAAGTTTACTAAGAATATAATATATTATATTCTTAGTAAGGTGCCCCCGAGGAACCAGAAATATTTTAACCACACATTCCTTAGAACATTTAGGAGCACAAAATTTTATATGAACCCCAGTCAAATCCGGCTTAGTCTTGAATGTATTATCATTTTTCATTTAAACTATAGTGATAACTATAGATAGTGCACCCAGCTCGTTTGATCGCACGTTGCCAAGTTTCGCGTCGCTATTGACAGACATCAAAATGACCGCTACCACTCACTAAAGTCATCCTTTTTTTCGAAAAATAATAGTTACGTTTTTTCATTCACATATTTTTTATGTATCGATAAAACTAGTTTTTTTTCGTAAATTTGCCTTATGGTCATCTTCACTTAAGGCCTACAACGCGTGGTTAAAATCTTTCAGATTCCTCGCAAGCACCCTGTATTTTTAATTCTAACGTTTAGTTTCTGAAACAAATAAGTCATCAGTGAATTGAAAACAAACCGATACTAGAAAGAAAGTGTCAATTTTGAAACTACAGATCCAATTTTCTTGAACTATAGCCAGGGAGAGTCAATGAAGACACCTTTCAAACAAAAAGAGAAACTAAATCAAAATCGGTCAACCCGTGACATTGGAAAGCTGAAAAGCTTCCAAAACGTTGGGAACTCAAGTAAGATAATATACGCGATATAATCCGTTAAATTGTTTTATTTCAATAAATCAAACTCGGTTCATCCGTTCAAGGGCGACGATATCATAGACAAACCCACATATACACACGCCAAACTTATTACACCCCTCTTTTTACCTCGGGTAATAAAAATAAATTATTTAATTTATTGCAGCTAATAACCCCCCACAAAAGGGTACATGCATGATTGTTTTATCGCTTTTCTAAACAAAATATCAAAGTTACGTAAAAATACGCATGATATAGGCATTTTAAACTACTAATTAAACAGCGATTTGACGAAGAGGTCCGACATGTACTTTTACGCCATAGTACACTACTGCCATATAAACTCTATAATAAATTCTCTTTACCTTTAGAACGAGGTAGACTGAAGTGTTTCATCAAATAACCAAGATATAGGTTATTTTTAGTAATTAGAAAAAAAAAATCTACCGTTTGTTACATGAATCAGCTTTTAAGAATTTTCCTATTAAATTAGTAATATCTAATAACATCTCATTGTAATCGACTGCAGGTACCTAATTTTATCATGACAGCAATGGCTCATATCCACTTGGGTAAACAGCTAAAATGTAATTAATTCTGTGAAACTGCGTTTTAATTCACGAAGTGTGTTCCGTTGGATGGCAATCATTTTAAACTTAGGGCTCTGTTCATGAGCAACTCCTACTCTTTTATAAAATACAACTTATGCCTGCGATACGGTACACACTAGGCACTATTTTGATACTTAGACATTCTTGCTTTGACTAGCCCATGAACAAAGTCGGATTGCGCTAAGCGAAGACATTACGTATTTCTTTAATTATATAGACTTATACACAACATATGGCTGAACTTGAATTGAAACTATCGCATAAATAGGAAAATAGTTTATAAGTCATTGCATTGCATAATACATTCACTATTTAACTAAATAATGTATTATTAAACAATTTTACAATTACACTATAACAAATTACACTAAATAAAGCTAAAGATCGCTAAATCAATTTATTGCTTAGCTTAGCACGTTTCAAGAATCACATCCACATTTCAGAAATTTAACAAGTAATAAAATGAGAATCACATAGAGGCAATGTATTAGCTTTCTTTCCCATAGGGCATAATTTTGCGCGACACAGGCCTTCCATCGAGTAGAATTAGTCAGTTTGTATATGATGAGAATACTAAACTAATACTGTGATCACTGTGATCAGCAAGCATAAAAAAATGCCATGAAAATTGGACCTTAAGGGTAGACGGTAGGAGTTCTGAGTGCTATGAGATTGCTTGCAGAAACTCCAAGGTTATTGTGTTAAATGTAATTTTTGTAAAATACATAAGCTAAAATAAATACACTTCTATTTTTTCTAATACATTGCCCCTTTACAGCTAGCTTTCTGAAGACTGAAAAGGACCTTAACTACAGCTTGTAGAGAAGTATAAGAGGAAAAATCCAATTTTAAAACGAATACTTTTAGGATTTTAAAATTTCATATTTATAACACAGTTTTCTATTATTTCTTACGGTTTTCGGGTAACAATTAACAATCCTACTTGCTTCTCTCACAGTTTGTGTATCATAGGTACTAGCTTATCTTAACTAAACTAAGTAGGAATAGTCGTTAAAATAAACGAAATTACGTATAAAAGCGTAACTCTCTCCTAGTTCATTACTTGACGCTTTGAAAAATGATTCCCATTAGAGAGACAATCAGGGTGCCACTCCGATGGCAAAACAATCCTGGTGGTCGTTATTCTTCAATAATTGAATGTACAGTCAACGTCAAATATTCTGTAATATCCAAATGTCCTAATAAATCTTCACACATATTTTTGCTTATATAAGGCACTCACTGGTCCGACCGCCAACGATGAGCGAGAAGCCATTAAAGCTAGACACTAGAAATGAGTTGGCGAGCAGCGAGAAGAGAGTGTGTAGCTCCAATAGTTTTGTCGCTCGGCTAAGCGAGTGTTCGATTGCGACGGGCTATTCCTCACACCACTTGCTCGGTAAGGCTGTAAAATCACCGCTGGTTGGTCTCGCAGCGTGAGTTCTATCTAACCGCCAAGCGAGCATTGCTGATCGAGTACCGCTGAGCTAGTTTTATCTCATCGCTCATATCGCTGCGACAAACTAGTAGAGAGAGAGCTCTCGCCGGCAGTGTGAACAGCCAGCGATTAACTATTAATATGTGTGTCTCTTTTACTAACACAGGATGTATATCTTTTGTTCGTTTCTTGGGCGAGAAAATTGCCGATAGCTAATCGCTTCTTCGCCCCTGGTGGGACCAGTGCCTAATAAAGATGTGTTGCGATATATTTAGTACATTAAATATCACGGGACTAAAGGCCGAATCACACCGGATGCGTGCGCAGCACGTGTACGTGCGCGTGTGCGTGGCGTGCGTGTTGTATCGTATGAAATGTCATAGTAGATGGCACACCGCTTGCGTGGCGTGCACGTGCGCATCGGTATGTCATCTCTTATGGGTATTCGTACTTTACAACGCGCACGTCACGCGCACGTCTACGTGCACGCCACGCACACGCATCCGGTGTGGCTTGGCCTTAACATATTTACCTACATCAGGGGCCCGTTGCATAAACGCTTGTAACTTGTCTAACAACAGGAAATCGCTTTCCAACAGTGTATTAATGTATTAAAAACTTCCAATTGTATTACAAGTTACAAGTTTTTGAGAAAAGCCCCCCTGGTCAAAATAATTAGCCGTAAACCCAATACTTATCGAATAAAATTCCCGATGACCTCTAGTCAACGTTCTTATCAATGCTTTGCCGAGAAATTCGCTTTTATACGTTTCAGTAATTCTTAACTTTTATAATAAGACCTGATTACATCCCTAAAAATATTATGAGTAAGTAAATGTTAAAAACGTAATATCAACTTCCTTAATTGACAGCGTTAGGTATATTACTTTTTATTGAGCAAGTAGAAACAGAACCTGGTGTTGCCAAGTGAAAAGGGAAAGTATTAGAGCTGCCTTTGCTAGTCTATACCAATTTATTATTGGTTATTTAACTATTCTATAACAATTCGCGATTACAATAATTTGTTAATTAAACATTCTACCACATGACACGCAGGCTCAGAAATACCAAAATTATTTGTATATGTAAAAACCAGACATCGCTATTGGGGGGGCAAATTTTAGGACAGGTAGAGTTTCTGTATCGATAAACCCAATTATCGATGCAAAAAAATACACACTGCTGAGGGCGATCACTAATATATAGAAAAAGCATCGATTATAGGGATAATCAATTATATACTGTTATACAAATATCTGTAATCTGTCTGGTAATAAACATTGTTTATGTTTTCGTTTATGTTTTTGCCGCATCAGTAAACCAGCACTGCCGCAATCGGTAAATACAAAACCTGCGTATAATGTGCTTGAATGATAACTAAACTATGCTAACAATAAGTGCTTAGCAGTGTTATCATGAACGTAACTGACATTCACACAAATGAACAAACACAAATTTATTGTCAAACGATTGCTTCTGAAACGAATGCAAGACAACGATTGCAACGAACAAATGTCAACATTGAAAAATACCTTCAAAATTGTAATAAATGTATCGAAAATGACACGATTCTTGTTATATCACGTATTACATCGACGTTTATCTTAATTCGATTACTTGACGATATTCCCAAATGGAGTGTTAACCCGACGACAACGAAGAGCACATTCGCGCATAATCCAAACGTTTCTGTTAGAAAATTTGTCAGAATCTTCAAACATTAAAATGCAGAAACCATTCTTTACTCTTTGCGCCTCTCGCCCTCCCCCTCCCCCCACCGTATATCAATTCTGGATTTCGTGTAACACTAACGATTTCCGACGCAAAGTCATATGATATTAGTAATTTCCACTGATAACCTGATCATCCTCTACAAATAATGAAATAAAAAAAACACGAAAATACATAGTCGCCATGAGTAAGACTTTTTTCATTGCAGTTTCATCATATTTAGCGCCAACGACTCTCTTACAATTGGCAAAAAAACGGCACCTATTTGAAAAGAGAAGAATGAGAAAGTCGCCAAAAGGTAATTGTTTACTGCCAACACGGAAAAAAAGAAATTAAGAATTTTATTGGTTCCATAACATCCCCTAATCGACATTACATACAAAAGTCTAAGTCTATTCTTTATATTATCTATGGTTGTGGTGTTGCTACTTTTAGGACACTTTGTAATTTACACAAGTTATAGTGTTTCAAGCGGTAAAATAGAAATAAATACTTGGCTAAGAACGGAATATTGCGTATACTCTTTTGATATTTGGTAATACCGAACAAGTCAGTTTTCCTGCCTAATTGAAGAGTAATTTAGGTACATACTCCAAATACTGTTGTCCCGATAATAGTTCCTTAGGTAACGTAAAAGTTTAAAGCCAGATACCGACTTTTATTTTTACTTAAATATACACATAAAAAAACTTCATCAAAACTTTCCGAGTACTTTCAAGTTTATTCTGTAAATAAACAATCCGAAAACACAATATAAATAAAAAATCTTAATTTACAGTCTACACTTTTTAAAATTAATACTTTACGCAGCCGGATAGCTATTTTAAGGACACCAGTAAATCACATACAATTTTAACAAAAAAGAACAGAAGACCTCCACAAGATCGAACAAACAAGATTAATACTTTGGAAACTAAATGACTGGTGTGCTGAATATGTCGAACATACCTATATGCCAAGGATGGCATTTTAAAAGTGATATTTTTTGTATTTCTTCATAAGACATTCTAAACTTTCCACGTTGGTATCGCCTGAGCGGGAGCTCACCGAGAAAGCTTACCAGGCACCTCTGGGGTCTAGTCCAAGCTCTTGTTTAGAAAGCGCGTATCACACCGTGTTGTTCAATCAAATATTGTACAATAAACCAAAGTATTAATAGTACGCCGCTGTTTATTTCTGTCCCTTTCTAACTCGCAGCTGACAATATATTTGTTTGTACTATTATATTTTGGTTTCACTGTATAACAGATGAATCGCACATATTTCGAACTTGGTAATATATAGACCTCCAGTTATCGATACCCGGAAGCTCACGTGCTGACTAAAGTCCACCTTTACTTTAAAAGTTTAGATATTTAATTAAATTCAAATCAAGAAACCACGTAACTCCGGTCTTTCAGCCAATCTTTTTTTTGATTCTGCAGAAAATATGGCTAAATGACCTGAGTTACGTGGGATTTTTCTTTACATTTAATTAAATATTTAAATAAGATGGTATCATTTGGAATTTCATCTATTCCAGGAATTCATCACACCTATGATTTAGTTCACCTTGAGTTTAACGTCTACGTAGGACGCCTGACGTCATCGACTTGGATCAACTGTTCGATGGGTATGAGGGACAGCTCACCGCCCAGCATCGGAGCCGGGGGACCCTGAAACAGGTAAAATATCTTTCGGTTATTCATTTTCAACGTTCCGTACCTCAAAAGGAAAAAACGCAACCCTTATAGGATCACTTTGTTGTCAGTTTGTCAAGACATTTTTTCTCAGCAACGCGTGAAGGTATCAAGCTGAAATTAATATCAATACTCAATTCTGAAGTCTCTTGAAGCTGTGAAAAAATCAAACTTCGAAGTCGACGCAATCAAAATGTACAATCATTTAAACATACTGTGATCTGAAAACCTATAGGGTACTTCCAGTTGTCCTCGAAACTTGTAATTTGGTGTGGACGGTGTGGTGTAGGTAGCTCTTATAGCAACCAACGAAAAAAATGTGTAAATCTTATTAATTTACGTCCATCTGTCTATGTGAGTAACCAATATGAAATAACTCGTAACGTATGAAAAAACTGCGTACATTTTGCTTAGGAGCAGGGCTCTGCTTTCATAAGAATTTCATAGATACGTCTGTTTTTAGTGTGTATTTTGTACGGAACCCTCGGTGCGCGAGTCCAACTCACACTTGGCCGATTTGTTTTATCCTCTGAGTCGGTCTTACCGCTTGCGTATACTGCGAGTATATGTGGCTTCCTAAGGCAGTTTGCGGCAAGGGACCCAATAGCAGCCCTCACCGACTCATTAATTACCTTCCATGCTGTACAAGGCACTCCCCGACCCATTGGGCCATATGAATAAATATAATTTAAGTCCTTGGGAGAATATAAATTAAGTCCTTGTGAGTATAAGCAAAAAGTATAAAGATTAATTTGTTCTTCAAAAGAGAATTGAAGCATTTACTTATTGATCTATGAATAATTAAATAAACCCTTTGCCTCTGAAGTAAAAGAATGTGTCTGAAGCAATAAATAAATTATAAAAAAAAGTAAGTCGGCGTTCAGTGAAAATGACGGTGGTGAACTTTTATTCATAGCAAAATAAGTATGAAAATATTGGGTTTGAAGTGTTTGCTTCAATCGTCTATCTATCTTTCAGCCACGGAAGTCCATTGCTAAACATAGGCTTCCAACATAGTTCGCCACAGGGTACGATTCTGCGCAGACCGCATCCACTGACTCTGCGAGACCCTGACGAGGTCATCCGTCCACCTAGTCAGGGGCCGTCCCACGCTGCGCTATCCTATGCGTGGACGCCACTCCCGGACTTTACTGCCCCAACGGCCATCCGTTTTCAATCGTCAATTAAAGGTATTTATTCATATGATTGAAATGAACAAAAGGTAGGTAGTAACTCCTTTTGCTTAGCTTTAAAGTATTAGCATTTGCTCATGTCATTATGAAGCATTTACTTAACATATCAGAAGCAAAGCTTGCAGTTTTGTTTATCTGCACACGTACCAGGGCGTACTTGTCGGGCGTGAGCGCGGGCGCGCCGGGCTGCGGCGCGAGCTTCTCGGCCGCCGCCTCGCGCGCCTTGCGCAGCCCCAGCGAGAACACCGCCACCGAGCGCACGCGCTTCACCAGCAGCGCCTTGGCCCGCGACCGACCTGGCACACAACTCTATTAACTTGGGACCAATAACCTTCACTCCTGTTATGTGAACCTCGTCATCGGAACTCCAATTATCACACTTGTCAGTCCGCGGTCGCAATAGGGTGTTTGCGTGAGGTAACAACAAATTTTGGTATTACATATTTACGAGGGCGGGCTGATAAGTTTCCGAAATGACAGGTTTTAACAAACAAATAAATTTAAAGTACAAATGTCGTTCTAATTTCTTGACTTTCATGTAAATGCAAAGGCTCATTAAGTTATTATTATTATTATGTTACACAATATGTATAAAAGCGAGCCAAAAAAATCCCTGTTTTCGATTTTCTTAAAATTGAAAAAACAATTTCAACTCATTGCTCGTAAAGTGGCTCTTATTACACCGTTTCCATGGCTGTAATCCAGTCCATTACACACGCGTGTTTTTTACATTACATAATCGCACTAGTGCCTTTTCATTACTTTTTTTTAAACTTCAGCAAATCTCACTCCAAAAATAAAAGTTTTTTTGCAGAATTAGCTATTTCCATTATTTAAGGAAGTTGCCGTTCATGGGTGTGCTTTTTTTCCACCCTTTTACACAAACAGCTTATTTCCACGTTGTTGATGCAAACTAATATTTTTGAGATCAGATTTTGACGAATAGGTAAATTGAAAGAACCGAATTCTCTGTAAACAATGTTTTGAGATTATACCATTATCAACATGAAGCCACACAGACATGACGTACGCACATTATTCCCATACGCAAGCTGTTTGCAAAGACACTATCTCAGGGTCAAATAAACTATTGTCAGGCTTTATATTATATCAACATATGGTAGGTGTCGCTAACTTGCAAGTAAAAAAAAAGAAGAACTTAAACTGACTAAAATGTAGACTTTAAATGAAGCTAGGGCTTTAATTTATTTTTGTTTAATGTGTCTTATTCACCGTGGGCTCGAGTAACCCGACTAACTTTAACAATAGATTCTGTGTTATAGAGTGTTAAACAAATTGAATTCGAGTCAAGATTAGCAAAAGATTACTATTTTGAGTACTGTGGAGTAGAAGTAATAGGGTTAAATTTACTCATAATAGTCATATATAGGATCCCAGAACAAACAAAGTCACACATTAGTCTTTTTATGTGCAAGTTAAACGTATTGCTTTTTCATTTTACTTCTAAATATAAAAACAAGAAGATAGTAATATGCGGGGATTGGAACATCGATGTTCTGAAAAATAATAGTTTCTGTAAGGAATTGAAAAGCACATTATCAAACTAGGATTTATCAATGCATATTAATTCCCCGACCAGGCTTAACGCATGCATAGACCAAATAGCCAGTAATTTAAAAAATGTTTAAGTGAAGACACATCGACTGTGCTTATCTGACCATGATATGGCTCAAACATTGACATTCAGAGTGAAAGAGAAAAAAATGTTTTTAAACTGGTATGACTTTAAATGGGATTATTGCAAAGAAAATGTCGGTAAATTTACCTGGTGTCTCGCGGCGTTATCTTTTACTGATGTCTTAGCATCGGATAATTGTATGGAAGCATTTACCTCGTTTTATGACTTATTCTGTTTATTTTATAACTTGTGTTTTCCACTAATAAAGGTCAGAATTACCAACAGTCAAAATAAAGTTAAATGGTTAACAAAAGGGTTGAGAAAATCATGTCACACCAAACGTCAATTGTACTTAAAATTGAGATCAGTAAAAACTGGAAAAAAGACACAATTTAACGAACTTAAAAACTATAGTAATATTCTAAAGAAGTGTATTTTCAAATCACAACAAATTAGTAACAATAATTATATAAGGAAGAATAAAAATAAATGTAAAGCAACATGGAACGTTATATCATCGACTACTGCAAGTATAATTGACGATAACGATATTAATTCTCTACGCGCTAATGATGTGACATATAAAAATCCACAAGACATTTGTAATTTTTTCAACGATTATTTTATTGATATAATAGCTTCTAATTCTGGTGCTAAAAATACACCAACAAATGGAACAAGTTATTTAACTAACCATCCGTCAACAATATTTTTGAAACCAGTTGACAGCAAAGAAATTCACAGGATAATTATGTCCCTAAATAACAGCAAGACTTGTGGGTATGACAATATAACAACAGATATACTGAAATGAAATGCTCATTTGATATGTCAACCTCTGGCCCATATTGTAAATCTTTCATTTACTCACGGAATATTTCCAGATCAGTTGAAATTGTCCATAGTAAGGCCATTATTTAAGAAAGGAGATCGTGAAGACCCTAGCAATTACAGGTCTATAACAATCGTACCAGTAATATCAAAATTTTTTGAGAAAGCCATGTGTAGTAGGCTAACACATTTTTTAGAAAATCAGAAGATTTTACATCCCGATCAATATGGATTTAGAAAGGGGCGCTCTACTGAATTGGCATGTTTCAATTTTGTAAAGTACGTGACAGAATGTATTAATAACAAATTGCCCGTATCATCGATATTTTTAGATTTAAGTAAAGCATTTGACTGTGTTGAGCATTCGAAAACTACTATCAAAGCTTGAATTGTATGGCATTAGGGGAATAGCCTTGGAATGGATAAAAAACTTTTTGACTAATAGAAAACAATGTACGGAAGTAGTAAAGATAGTTAATGCAGAAACTAGTGTCATGAAAGTAAGATATCGCTCGGAATTCCGTAAAAATAGCACTGGAGTTCCACAAGGTTGTAATCTAGGTCCTTTGTTATTTTTAGTCTACATTAATGATCTCTCACGGGCCTCCCCACATAAATGCATATTATTTGCCGATGACACAACACTGATTGTGAAAGGTGATGACATTAGATCATATGAAATTAATGTAAATAAGGCCTTGACAGACATTAACAACTGGACATGTAGTAATAATCTAAATATAAATATGACAAAAGCGTTCTATGTTCAATTTCATTCGTATAATAATAATCCAATACAATTAGATATCAAAAATAATAATTACCCAATTGTTAAATCTGATGGTATTAAATTCTTGGGAGTTCATGTAGACAAACATCTTAATTGGAAAAGTCATGTCGATTATAATATTTTCTTCTGTTTCCGCGATTATTACTCATTGAAATTTTTATTTCGCGTATATTATCTATTTGAGTCCTCCCGTGACCATGGAAAGCTGGAAAGCTTCCGAAACGTCGGGAACTAAAATGAGATAATATACGCGATATAATCCGTTAAATTGTTTTATTTCATGTCGATTATGTTTGTACTAGGTTAGACAGATTTGTATATGCATTAAGGAGGTTAAGAAATACTGTTAATGTTGAGACAGCTATTACAGCCTACCATGGATACGTTTCATCAGTCCTCAATTATGGCCTACTACTGTGGGGAAATTCTGTAGACGCTGAAAGGGCACTTTTACTACAGAAAAAGTGTATTCGTGCCATAGCCAAAGCGTGGATAATGGATAGCTGCCGGCCACTCTTTAAAAAATTTAATATCTTGCCATTGCCATGCATGTATATAAAAAAGGCATGCTTGCATGTAAAATATCATCCACAATTATTTCAAAATAGATGTGACGTTTTTGTGGGTAGGCAAAGAGCACAATATCAGAATCTTCTGTATCAACCTCCATGTCGCACTTTAATCTACCGGAAAAATTCCTACAATATGTGCATAGTTTTATATAATAGCCTACCGGAGAATATTAAACTATTACAGGGTAATGCTTTTAAGAACTCTATTACCAAATGGCCCTCAGAACATTGTTTGTATAGTGTTAATGAATTCATGGACCATAACAGACAGAATAGAGGAACGTAGTAGACTCATCTATTGTATCACAAATTAAATATTATTGTGTGTTAAATATTTCTATAATTCGACAGAATACTGAACTTATATATTACAATAAGACTTTGTACCTAGACTTAAGTATTCCAGCAAATAAACCATTCTTTCTTTCTTTCTAATGACTGTTTGGAGTAAAAAAAGTTTATATGATGTATAGTCCAATAACGAATAGTTTTTAAGATATTCATTATTTAAAAAAAATACACTTAGAAAAATCTCCAGTCTAACACACCCTAAGGATGTGACGTAGGGTATAATCTACTTAATATTTTTTATACGACGGAGCACTAACTGCATGCTATTTGGCCAATTGGAATTAGTTAAGTTTGGTACACTATTACAAAAAGGTTTCATTATCAAGGCAATTTTTAACGAATAATGAAGATGTCTCTTAAAGCTGAGTTGCAGTGCAGTACTCCTAGCTGTACAATTTTAATTATAATATCCCTATCTTTACTTTATCATTATCACAAATAGTACTCCTGACTTATCGTTAAGACTAGACTACGAGTAGTATTGCTTCTGTTCTTTTTGCGAGTCGCGAGCGTGAAAACTATTTACTTATAGGTACTATACCTAATAACTGGCCGATAGTTTAAAATTGACGTCACTGAAATGTCAACGTTCAAAATAATTACTGACTGTCACATAGGATCGAGTCGCGGTCCAAATAAAGTGTAATAAATAAATAAAGCCATGCCGCACTATACTCCGGCTCACTTAGCGGATATCATTTTTATTAACGGATTTTCTAACGGCAATTCGTACGAAACAGTTGCTGAATACCAAAGAAGATTTCCCACTCGCCGCGTACCGCACCATTCCACTTTTGTGGACAAACATTGACGGTTTCGTGAAGATGGTCTTGCAAGAACTCGCAGGGAAAGGGTCCAGCATGACGGTTGCCCGGCCCATTTCGGCAATGAGGTTAAGGGATTGTTACGCCAAAATTTCTCCGACAAGTGGATAGGTCGTGGAAGCAATGTTCTCGCGTGACCTGCCAGGTCACCAGACTTAACTCTCGAGACTAACGGGTTTTTTTTATGGGGGACATTGAAAGGTAAAGTATATTCAAGACCAGTACACTCGAGAGAAGAACTAATGCTAAGGATTTCGGCAGCCTCTGATGAAATTAAAAACGGTTTTGTCAACTTAAATAATGAAATCCGTTTACGAACATATCTTTGTATTCAAAATAATGGTTCACATTTCGAAAATCTAATGCACTAATTGTAATAATTGTAACCGTAATTGTATCGCATTGTGCTTTTTTTCCACTTGAATACAAGTATGCTGTACTGTATTCTCTGGACATTCGTTGGCATGAACTAGTAAACAATCACATGTCACATGAGCCGCACTTCACTCGCCATGCATCGTATGACGTCGGAGTGATTCGTGAAGTGTCATATTCGCTTACTCTGTTTCTCTACTAGGGATTGGTTTTTCTTACTCACTCTTTTAACTAAAGATTTGTTCACAGGGTAATGCTAAAGTTAATTGATTTACTTTGTTCTAAAAAATATTTTTTATTTAAGTACAGAATTGACCCTATGTTGATATAACATTTTTTAAATTGTAATACCATCCAAAATACATAGTAAAAGTTTGTCGGCTTATTCAGGCCCTCGGTGTATACATAAAAACTATCCGAAGGACGTGTCAATCGATAAAGTACTTTGGCCAATAAAAAACAAAAACTGATTTTTTTTAAAATTATTTGGCTAATCGTAAGTATTTAAGGCTTAATATTCAGTAAAATTATATTTGACAATAAGGCAAATAATCGTGCATATTTAGTTTTCAAATTCAGCCAGGGGCGATTTTACTATAGCAGTCCAGCCAGAGCCGTTATATATATTGTATTACTAGCTTCTGCCCGCGACTTCGTCCGCCTTAAACTCGTTTATCGCGGATAAGGGTATTTTTCCGGGATTAAAAGTAGCCTATGTCCTTCCCCGGGACTCAAACTATCTCCATATCAAATTTCATCCAAATCGGTTCAGCGGTTTAAGCGTGAAGAGTGTGAAGCGTGACTTTCGTATTTATAATATTAGTATGGATTTCTGCGCCGTTTCGGAAACTTATCAGCCACCCCTTGTATGATAATAAATAGCATTCAACATCTTCCGATGAAGTGCCAGATGTCGTGACTGTAGTTTGTCGGTATAGTGACAACCTTAGTGTTCAAATGAATAATCAAGACCAAGCGCGGGTAGATCGGGAAACTCGCGCGACTAGAAGATGTTGATACCCGCCTCTCCAGTTCCTTCGAGACCATGGACGTAACGCGACGTCCTAATTAATAATAGTAATTAAATAAAATCATATTTATACGCGATTAAGCCCCGTTTGTTGTGTTGTGATAATGAGCGAAAATCGTGTTAGTCTAAATCAATATTTTGTTGCATATCATGTAATCGAAAATGCCGGCCGGCATGTTGTTGCCGCGAATGACATCGCTATAAACGAAAGATTTGTTGTTTTGAAGCATAAAGTCGATTTGAGTGACTTGGTTATTGCAGTTATGCACATTCGACGTATGCTTCTGTTCTTATGACGTCACACAATGGCGGCTATTGCATAGGCGCGAATAAATATTGTTTAATTTTCAATTTTTAGGGTTCCATACTTCAAGAGGAAAATAATGGAACCCTTATAGGATTACTTTGTTGTCCGTCTGTCTGTCTGTTACTACCCTTTTTTCAGGAACGCTTGGAGGTATCAAGTTGAAATTAACATCAAATACTTATGTCTGCGGTCCCTCGAAGCTGTAAATAATGAAAAGTAGCTAGCTAATATTTCGTTTGACACTCACTGCTTTTGTCCTTGGGCTTATCGTCCTCGCTGGACGTGGCGCTGGCGTCGATGGACGGCGCGACGGACGGCGCGGCGGACGGCACCGCGTTCAAGTCCGGCTCGGACCCGCCCGCGCTCACGCTGCCGCTCAGCTCCTGACGAGATAAAAACATTTTCACAGTTTATGTTGCATACACCGTGTTTTTTTATTTCCTTTAATTTTAACAGGAGGTACCCGTCAATGCGAACTACTTTTCCTATGGGGAGATATTTCGGCAACAAAAAAAAACCAGCCAAGACATGCCGCCGTGGGCACAAGGCCGTAATGCCCCTAGTCTAAACCCTGGACAAGATTTCCGTTGTCGACCTCTAAAATAGCAACTTTCTTTGTGTTCTTAAACAGAAAAGCATGTTTTCACTTTATGGGCCAATGTCATCACCTGCAGCGTGGGGTTGACGAGCGGGCGGTGCTGCGCGGGGTGCGGGATGCAGTGCGCGGAGCGGTGCAGCGGCTCGTCGCGCAGCAATGTCACCACGTCAGTACCTGCAGCGTGGGGTTGACGAGCGGGCGGTGCTGCGCGGGGTGCGGGATGCAGTGGGCGGAGCGGTGCAGCGGCTCGTCGCGCAGCAATGTCACCACGTCAGTACCTGCAGCGTGGGGTTGACGAGCGGGCGGTGCTGCGCGGGGTGCGGGATGCAGTGCGCGGAGCGGTGCAGCGGCTCGTCGCGCAGCAATGTCACCACGTCAGTACCTGCAGCGTGGGGTTGACGAGCGGGCGGTGCTGCGCGGGGTGCGGGATGCAGTGCGCGGAGCGGTGCAGCGGCTCGTCGCGCAGCAATGTCACCACGTCAGTACCTGCAGCGTGGGGTTGACGAGCGGGCGGTGCTGCGCGGGGTGCGGGATGCAGTGCGCGGAGCGGTGCAGCGGCTCGTCGCGCAGCAATGTCACCACGTCAGTACCTGCAGCGTGGGGTTGACGAGCGGGCGGTGCTGCGCGGGGTGCGGGATGCAGTGCGCGGAGCGGTGCAGCGGCTCGTCGCGCAGCAATGTCACCACGTCAGTACCTGCAGCGTGGGGTTGACGAGCGGGCGGTGCTGCGCGGGGTGCGGGATGCAGTGCGCGGAGCGGTGCAGCGGCTCGTCGCGCAGCAATGTCACCACGTCAGTACCTGCAGCGTGGGGTTGACGAGCGGGCGGTGCTGCGCGGGGTGCGGGATGCAGTGCGCGGAGCGGTGCAGCGGCTCGTCGCGCAGCAATGTCACCACGTCAGTACCTGCAGCGTGGGGTTGACGAGCGGGCGGTGCTGCGCGGGGTGCGGGATGCAGTGCGCGGAGCGGTGCAGCGGCTCGTCGCGCAGCAATGTCACCACGTCAGTACCTGCAGCGTGGGGTTGACGAGCGGGCGGTGCTGCGCGGGGTGCGGGATGCAGTGCGCGGAGCGGTGCAGCGGCTCGTCGCGCAGCAATGTCACCACGTCAGTACCTGCAGCGTGGGGTTGACGAGCGGGCGGTGCTGCGCGGGGTGCGGGATGCAGTGCGCGGAGCGGTGCAGCGGCTCGTCGCGCAGCAATGTCACCACGTCAGTACCTGCAGCGTGGGGTTGACGAGCGGGCGGTGCTGCGCGGGGTGCGGGATGCAGTGCGCGGAGCGGTGCAGCGGCTCGTCGCGCAGCAATGTCACCACGTCAGTACCTGCAGCGTGGGGTTGACGAGCGGGCGGTGCTGCGCGGGGTGCGGGATGCAGTGCGCGGAGCGGTGCAGCGGCTCGTCGCGCAGCAATGTCACCACGTCAGTACCTGCAGCGTGGGGTTGACGAGCGGGCGGTGCTGCGCGGGGTGCGGGATGCAGTGCGCGGAGCGGTGCAGCGGCTCGTCGCGCAGCAATGTCACCACGTCAGTACCTGCAGCGTGGGGTTGACGAGCGGGCGGTGCTGCGCGGGGTGCGGGATGCAGTGCGCGGAGCGGTGCAGCGGCTCGTCGCGCAGCAATGTCACCACGTCAGTACCTGCAGCGTGGGGTTGACGAGCGGGCGGTGCTGCGCGGGGTGCGGGATGCAGTGCGCGGAGCGGTGCAGCGGCTCGTCGCGCAGCAATGTCACCACGTCAGTACCTGCAGCGTGGGGTTGACGAGCGGGCGGTGCTGCGCGGGGTGCGGGATGCAGTGCGCGGAGCGGTGCAGCGGCTCGTCGCGCAGCAATGTCACCACGTCAGTACCTGCAGCGTGGGGTTGACGAGCGGGCGGTGCTGCGCGGGGTGCGGGATGCAGTGCGCGGAGCGGTGCAGCGGCTCGTCGCGCAGCAATGTCACCACGTCAGTACCTGCAGCGTGGGGTTGACGAGCGGGCGGTGCTGCGCGGGGTGCGGGATGCAGTGCGCGGAGCGGTGCAGCGGCTCGTCGCGCAGCAATGTCACCACGTCAGTACCTGCAGCGTGGGGTTGACGAGCGGGCGGTGCTGCGCGGGGTGCGGGATGCAGTGCGCGGAGCGGTGCAGCGGCTCGTCGCGCAGCAATGTCACCACGTCAGTACCTGCAGCGTGGGGTTGACGAGCGGGCGGTGCTGCGCGGGGTGCGGGATGCAGTGCGCGGAGCGGTGCAGCGGCTCGTCGCGCAGCAATGTCACCACGTCAGTACCTGCAGCGTGGGGTTGACGAGCGGGCGGTGCTGCGCGGGGTGCGGGATGCAGTGCGCGGAGCGGTGCAGCGGCTCGTCGCGCAGCAATGTCACCACGTCAGTACCTGCAGCGTGGGGTTGACGAGCGGGCGGTGCTGCGCGGGGTGCGGGATGCAGTGCGCGGAGCGGTGCAGCGGCTCGTCGCGCAGCAATGTCACCACGTCAGTACCTGCAGCGTGGGGTTGACGAGCGGGCGGTGCTGCGCGGGGTGCGGGATGCAGTGCGCGGAGCGGTGCAGCGGCTCGTCGCGCAGCAATGTCACCACGTCAGTACCTGCAGCGTGGGGTTGACGAGCGGGCGGTGCTGCGCGGGGTGCGGGATGCAGTGCGCGGAGCGGTGCAGCGGCTCGTCGCGCAGCAATGTCACCACGTCAGTACCTGCAGCGTGGGGTTGACGAGCGGGCGGTGCTGCGCGGGGTGCGGGATGCAGTGCGCGGAGCGGTGCAGCGGCTCGTCGCGCAGCAATGTCACCACGTCAGTACCTGCAGCGTGGGGTTGACGAGCGGGCGGTGCTGCGCGGGGTGCGGGATGCAGTGCGCGGAGCGGTGCAGCGGCTCGTCGCGCAGCAATGTCACCACGTCAGTACCTGCAGCGTGGGGTTGACGAGCGGGCGGTGCTGCGCGGGGTGCGGGATGCAGTGCGCGGAGCGGTGCAGCGGCTCGTCGCGCAGCAATGTCACCACGTCAGTACCTGCAGCGTGGGGTTGACGAGCGGGCGGTGCTGCGCGGGGTGCGGGATGCAGTGCGCGGAGCGGTGCAGCGGCTCGTCGCGCAGCAATGTCACCACGTCAGTACCTGCAGCGTGGGGTTGACGAGCGGGCGGTGCTGCGCGGGGTGCGGGATGCAGTGCGCGGAGCGGTGCAGCGGCTCGTCGCGCAGCAATGTCACCACGTCAGTACCTGCAGCGTGGGGTTGACGAGCGGGCGGTGCTGCGCGGGGTGCGGGATGCAGTGCGCGGAGCGGTGCAGCGGCTCGTCGCGCAGCAATGTCACCACGTCAGTACCTGCAGCGTGGGGTTGACGAGCGGGCGGTGCTGCGCGGGGTGCGGGATGCAGTGCGCGGAGCGGTGCAGCGGCTCGTCGCGCAGCAATGTCACCACGTCAGTACCTGCAGCGTGGGGTTGACGAGCGGGCGGTGCTGCGCGGGGTGCGGGATGCAGTGCGCGGAGCGGTGCAGCGGCTCGTCGCGCAGCAATGTCACCACGTCAGTACCTGCAGCGTGGGGTTGACGAGCGGGCGGTGCTGCGCGGGGTGCGGGATGCAGTGCGCGGAGCGGTGCAGCGGCTCGTCGCGCAGCAATGTCACCACGTCAGTACCTGCAGCGTGGGGTTGACGAGCGGGCGGTGCTGCGCGGGGTGCGGGATGCAGTGCGCGGAGCGGTGCAGCGGCTCGTCGCGCAGCAATGTCACCACGTCAGTACCTGCAGCGTGGGGTTGACGAGCGGGCGGTGCTGCGCGGGGTGCGGGATGCAGTGCGCGGAGCGGTGCAGCGGCTCGTCGCGCAGCAATGTCACCACGTCAGTACCTGCAGCGTGGGGTTGACGAGCGGGCGGTGCTGCGCGGGGTGCGGGATGCAGTGCGCGGAGCGGTGCAGCGGCTCGTCGCGCAGCAATGTCACCACGTCAGTACCTGCAGCGTGGGGTTGACGAGCGGGCGGTGCTGCGCGGGGTGCGGGATGCAGTGCGCGGAGCGGTGCAGCGGCTCGTCGCGCAGCAATGTCACCACGTCAGTACCTGCAGCGTGGGGTTGACGAGCGGGCGGTGCTGCGCGGGGTGCGGGATGCAGTGCGCGGAGCGGTGCAGCGGCTCGTCGCGCAGCAATGTCACCACGTCAGTACCTGCAGCGTGGGGTTGACGAGCGGGCGGTGCTGCGCGGGGTGCGGGATGCAGTGCGCGGAGCGGTGCAGCGGCTCGTCGCGCAGCAATGTCACCACGTCAGTACCTGCAGCGTGGGGTTGACGAGCGGGCGGTGCTGCGCGGGGTGCGGGATGCAGTGCGCGGAGCGGTGCAGCGGCTCGTCGCGCAGCAATGTCACCACGTCAGTACCTGCAGCGTGGGGTTGACGAGCGGGCGGTGCTGCGCGGGGTGCGGGATGCAGTGCGCGGAGCGGTGCAGCGGCTCGTCGCGCAGCAATGTCACCACGTCAGTACCTGCAGCGTGGGGTTGACGAGCGGGCGGTGCTGCGCGGGGTGCGGGATGCAGTGCGCGGAGCGGTGCAGCGGCTCGTCGCGCAGCAATGTCACCACGTCAGTACCTGCAGCGTGGGGTTGACGAGCGGGCGGTGCTGCGCGGGGTGCGGGATGCAGTGCGCGGAGCGGTGCAGCGGCTCGTCGCGCAGCAATGTCACCACGTCAGTACCTGCAGCGTGGGGTTGACGAGCGGGCGGTGCTGCGCGGGGTGCGGGATGCAGTGCGCGGAGCGGTGCAGCGGCTCGTCGCGCAGCAATGTCACCACGTCAGTACCTGCAGCGTGGGGTTGACGAGCGGGCGGTGCTGCGCGGGGTGCGGGATGCAGTGCGCGGAGCGGTGCAGCGGCTCGTCGCGCAGCAATGTCACCACGTCAGTACCTGCAGCGTGGGGTTGACGAGCGGGCGGTGCTGCGCGGGGTGCGGGATGCAGTGCGCGGAGCGGTGCAGCGGCTCGTCGCGCAGCAATGTCACCACGTCAGTACCTGCAGCGTGGGGTTGACGAGCGGGCGGTGCTGCGCGGGGTGCGGGATGCAGTGCGCGGAGCGGTGCAGCGGCTCGTCGCGCAGCAATGTCACCACGTCAGTACCTGCAGCGTGGGGTTGACGAGCGGGCGGTGCTGCGCGGGGTGCGGGATGCAGTGCGCGGAGCGGTGCAGCGGCTCGTCGCGCAGCAATGTCACCACGTCAGTACCTGCAGCGTGGGGTTGACGAGCGGGCGGTGCTGCGCGGGGTGCGGGATGCAGTGCGCGGAGCGGTGCAGCGGCTCGTCGCGCAGCAATGTCACCACGTCAGTACCTGCAGCGTGGGGTTGACGAGCGGGCGGTGCTGCGCGGGGTGCGGGATGCAGTGCGCGGAGCGGTGCAGCGGCTCGTCGCGCAGCAATGTCACCACGTCAGTACCTGCAGCGTGGGGTTGACGAGCGGGCGGTGCTGCGCGGGGTGCGGGATGCAGTGCGCGGAGCGGTGCAGCGGCTCGTCGCGCAGCCCGCGCACGCCCAGCAGCGACAGCGGCGCGCCCGGCGTCGCCTCCTGAACGATTACTTGACATTCAATAAGCTTCTATCAACAATAGTACATTACTGCAGACGCCGGGAAAGAAGGGCTTGCCGGATAATGATACGAAGCCGGAAAGCCCTTTTCATGGCCAGGCATGTATAGAGATTTACTCAGACATATGCAATGAAATAAAAAAAATCACGACAATTCTCTTTTAATATTCCTTCCAAAAAAAGTTTTGCATTTATTTTATTAAATTTAATTTTGAAAATCGGTACTATCTGGCAATATGGCCATACTGTCAAGATTCAAAACTAAAAGCAGTTCTTAGTATTATCGGTGGAAGGGTATATTGAAAAAAGTTGACAATCTCTTTTAGCGAGTGCCATTAATATCTTTAGGGAGTGCCATGGACGGATGAGAGGGTGGCGGGGAGCTGGTGGACGAGCTATGAAGGAGGCTCATGTTCGGTTGTGGACGTCCGCTGATAGATAGAATTGACAGTTACCTTTCGGCGTAATGGTTTCGTGGGGCTGACGTCTTGGAGTAGCTGCAGCGACCCCGTGATCACCGGCGGCTCAGCTATCGACGCCGCCTTGGGCCTAGAACACCGGTTATAACAGATCTAGAATCTTCTTTGTAGACAGCGTTAAAAGATTGTTTAGTTGCTGCATTTCTTTAGTGTTCATTGTAAGAGGAAAAGTTTGACATTATCTAAGAAAGATACGTAAATAGCTGACCAGCTGATGACATTACCATCGTCAGTTACTCTTTAAAAATGAAATAATAACTTCATTCAATTCCATACCTCAAAAAAATAACGTCTTAAAATATTTGGAAGCTAATCTAATATCACGTATCTTTCTTAAACAGTGTAGTTACTTTATTACATCCATACTCTCTGATTTAAACATTAACACTGTTAAATTTGCTTGAAATGCAACAACTTCGGAAGCAAACATGTGTCAGAAAAGGGCACAAAAGCAAACCAGAGTACAAAAGGGTTAGCAGAAATATGTAGTTAAGGGTACCATCCCAGAAAGTGTTGTTGGCGCTAATTAACCCTTACATCATTCCAGTTAGGTGCGAACGCAGCCAAAGATCGTGGGGGACAGGATAATAAGAGTAAAATTTTAGGTTATTCAATGGACGCGAAAAATTGTGGGAGAGGGGAGGGTGAACTTCTTTCCTGTATTATTACAACTCTGGACAAATTTTGCAAGTAAAGGCTCAAGCTTAAAGAGGTAAAAGAGAAAATACAAAGAAAGCTGTGACAGAAAATTGTTACATTATGTAATGTATAAGAAAATACTATATTTCATAAAACTGTGCACCAATTTAAATGTTGGCATTTGGAAATTTTAGGTAAAAATAAAGCAGATCATTCGTGCAATAATATTTACTCGTGCTACAGGAAGAAAACAAAAATAAATGTTACCTTATGTTTCACGTCGATTTGCATATTTCGAGAGTATTAATAAACATAAGGGGCAATAATAAACTAAACTGAAAATTTAAAATATTTATTGCAAACCAAAATTAAACAAAAATAATTATGCAGATAATTTAATACTGAAATCGAGATAAGTAAGAAGTTCATTTGATGAAAAGTTTTTCTTAACTACACACCGATCCAGGCATTACTTGTATTAATTAACTGAAAACAAAAAAATTAAAACAAAATTAAAATGTTTAGTCGTTGAAAACATTCCCTAAACTAAGTTATGCGCACAGACCAAGTCAGATGCCGCATATAGGACTTATGTGAGTTAATTGTACGTATTTATTTTAAATAGATCCAAAGCACAAATTAACGTGTCGAAATCAAAATATACGGCGTCTATCTTGGTTGATTGTCTGTGATCATGCGATTGAACTTATAGCCATATCTTTTAAGCTTGCTAAAACTTTGTAGATGAATTATTTTGCTTCTGGAGATTTATATTAGTGACCCCTTTTTATTGCTTTTATCTGAATTAAAAAAACGTTTATTCTTGTATTTTAACGATATAGTTGCCAACGCTAACAGGCTCTGTGCTCAATTTCTATGGTTACGCCGTATTACAATATTACCATCATGTGTTTGCATGCTCTTTGATTTGTAAAGTTGGCAATTATGAACTCATTTTCATTGTTACTCAAATCTGTGGGACAAAAAATCGCGCTTCCTCAAAAATAACATTCATATGTATAAATAAAAAGCCATCGTGAGTTAATGTACAATACCTCTAATAAGTATTTAGGCCCTTTTTCTCAATACAAAAATTACTCAAAATAATACTGTCAAATCAGAAGCCAATGGTGCCTTTTACATATTGCTTGCATTTTTGTATTTAAGTAATAATAAACTGAGTCTGAAATCGGTACCGGAGACATCCCTTTTAAATTTGTAAGGATATTGTAATACTATTTTGAAGCTCGATAACTCAGCTAGATAAAAAATGTGAACTGCACGCAAACCAGTCACATGACTCCGACTTAGCAGTATAATTCAGAAAGTATATTTTTATACAGTGGTATGAAAATAATAATGCGTGCCTAACTTATGAGCGTTAGTGTATGCAGACCGAATGATTTCACAGCTTGTGTTCTATTATCTTTGTAGCTCGATTTTTGTCTGACAGCAACATTGTCATTCGTATCGTGTCTAGCCGTCTAACATCGCACTAGTGTTACGCTACCATGCCCATTGCCGGTACCGTCACACTCACAGCTCTGACCTGAAGGGCGGTATCTCCGGGATTTTCCCGATGTTGATGCGCTTCCTGTCTTGAGGTTTGTCTTGTTGCTTGGGCGTGGTGGGCGTGACCGTGCGCGGCGTGCTGCGTGACGAGGGCCGCACGTCGTCTTGGGAAGGGCACTCCGACTGAACAAATTGTATTGCAATTTTAGTCTTAGGACGTATTGTATCGACAAATTCAAGGGATCGAATAACGTAAAAAAAAATGCACAGACGGTTTTCATCACATGGAAAATATTAAAATATTCTATACTGCGGATTTCATCATACGTAAATTACGATTAAAAAACCTTCGTTATAACTGGGCCTGGCGGGTTGTTCCAAACCATCAATCAATGTCTCAAATACCTTTCAACATTAATGTATAGTGTAGCAATAAAAACACTGTATGACTCAATAAGTTTACCTTCACAAGCTTGAAGCTGTTCATGAATTTAATTTTTTTCTGGCCATTATAACGGTGAATTGTGCAATTATTTTCAGAATTTTAATAGTTTTCATTTACCATTTATAAATTGAGAACAAACTAAAGACGTCTTAATTTGCTACATACATTTGAATTATTTTAATTGGCACAGTCCGGTAGAATTGAAACCAATAATAAAGACACAATGCAATAGTAATATATGAGATAGGTTGTTACCATGAGCGGCGCGTGTGCGTTTTTGATAGCCTCCCGCCGCTGGAACTCCACTTTGGCCATCTCCGTGGCCAGCCAGCCGGGGATCTCCGGGATGGCCAACCGAAGCGCCAACACTATTACGAGGATCAGATGCTGGAACACAAGTTGTATGATGTAAAACAACGGAAATAGGCAAAAGAAGATCACATGCGGACACAACTCACAAACGTGACTTTGAGGTTTCTGTGTAAACACATGATACAATATTGTAACAGACGGGTAAATCGCCCATAACTTTCCAGATTATTTAATTACTGCCCACAAGTTCTGTCGGCGTTTACGACGCGATTTGTAAAAAAGAACTCCAGGGGTATTTATAACAACATGTAATTTTTATATAAAAAAAAAATAATTTTAGTACATATCATCTTATCTAGACCCTGGCTATATAGAATTTTGCGATTTGGCCAGTAACCGGCGGATGACCAGTACTAAGCAATTAATTATATTTGCTAAAACACGGTATACAAACCAGAGAGTATGATAGGAATAGATTGAGACTATAAGAAAGAACGCGCTATAAGATTGGTTTTCTATCGTTGCTCATTCTCAATAAAACGAACTTATGGGGTGTGACTGGCGATAATAATAACGCTCTATCTATTGATGTTTCTAGAAGCACATCATCACCAGTTTGAAAATAAAAACTTTGTATGACGCCAATATGAGTCGGTTAACTTCAAACTCAGATAAATCCACTCTACACTGGGAGATTATTGAAAAAAAGTGATAATTCGGTGATTTGAAAGGCAAATTATTTTTATTATGGCTAAAGCATTAAAAAATCGATCCTGTTCGACAAGCTCAGCTTAAAAACCATCTAAACTAGTGTATTCTCTTCAAAAAATAAATTTTTAATTGGATTTACCTTCATTTGATATAATCGTTTGCAATTTATCTATTTTCGAAAAAACTCACTTCTTTCGCTGATTGGCTTTGATGGACTTGCCTTCATTTGAAATAAACTGTCATATGGATTTACTTAACACATGAAATAGAAACAAAACCAATTTCTTAACCTTTTATTATGTACAAAAATCGTAAAAAATGTCAGAAATGGATTTGCCCGAGTTTGAAGTTAACCGGCTCACATCCACTTACGGCCTTTTTACCGATGTTGAGATACAAGCTTTTTTTCCAAGTGTGTGTAATTTAATTGTGATTCTTGGATAGTGTCACTATTAATTTCATACTCTCTGATAGAAAGAATTTCGGTAGCAGGCAATTTCCGGTGACCTTACCTCGAGAGCCACTATGACCAGTATAGTCTGAGCCGGCGTGGCATCAGGCAGCAGCCTGTGCACGGGGCCGGACAAGCCGATTAGAGCGCAGTTCACCAACACCGCCACTGCCACCATTGCTTCCATTGCACTCTGAGAAACGACAAAATTTATGTCATACTATTTATTACAGTATCTAGGTCATAGAGCGATATTGAAGGAATACTAAGCTGATAATTGTTGAAAACACGGAGGGCAAGTGAGCCCGAGGACGGTCCCTAAGCAGATGAAGGGATCAAGTGAAAGGGGCCCCATACTCAACCAAGTTTTGCACGGTCGTTGGAGACGCGATGAACAGACACCGGTGGAGGCAGATCATAAAAAACAAGGTGTAGAGCATCCACAACCACCGATGACCACGATCCTCAGTCATGAGGGAGCGACCACAGAGAGAGAGGAGGAATACGTTTCGAGGTTGTTAATATATTTGTCATCACTTTCTTTTACTAATCACATTTGTAAAATTGGGTACTTTCTTGTAGTCAATATAAATGATGTCACGCTTGCAGTTAAATGTTATTTCTGAAAATACGTAGAAAACATTCATGAATACTTATTTTTGGCGATTTTAAAATGATCAAAAACTAAAAATAAGGAGGCAATATGACCCTATAGAATTAAGACGTCATAAACCTTTTTTCTTTTCAAACTTCATTTATCCTACATCCGTTTTGACAGTTCATAAAAAGGAACTGATTTGATCAGTCAGTCAAGTACCTTATTGTTGTGATGCAGTGGTGCTTGGGTTGGTCACCGGCGCCGGAATCAAAACTGTAGAGTTTTTGTGGACAGAAATTTCATAAGTAGTTGGTACTTTTGCTAGAGCTGACTAACGGAATATCAGACTACGCTTGGAAATCATCTGTTAACTGTCTACGTTGTCATCGCACTTGCCGAACGGAGTGTACGCGATGTAGCATACTTTGGCTACCTCCTCGTGCAAGTAGTATAGTTTGGCTTCGCTTCAGAGCATGACTCCGTACATAACGTACTCCTTGCTGGGTTGAAATGCGAGACCTAGTACCAGGGTATCATACTACACCAGGATCTCACCTGCCAGCTACCGATGCTGTTCACGCGCTCGCCGAACGGCCGCTGCGCCACGTGGCACAGCTTGAAGGCGTCGGCGCGAATCTCCGCCGCGTTGTTGACCTGCGCACACAGCGCCGCCAGCGGGAAAGCGGACGAGAATAGCACCACGTGCCCCAGTTGTGTCAGCATCTCCAGGTATTCCGCGAACGTGCCCTCGTACTGGATATGGAAACAGAGAATTATAACCAACTAGAAGATGCCCGCAACTTCGTTCGAGGAGGAGAAAAACTCATAATCCCTCGTTTTTTCTTCAACGTAGTCGGGTAAAAAGTATCCTATTACCATCTGGAGATACCCAGCTACCCGTGTACCAAAAATAGTCGAAATCTGTTTAGCCGATTTTGCGTGATGATGCCACAAAGACACATATAAAATCAAAAAAAAAATATTTTTCGTTTTAGTGACCTCCAAATAGTCTATAACAATCATTTTTTTTTAAATATCTTCAATGTGCAACCATTTAATTTTTACAACTTTATAATAGTATAGATGTGGTGATTTCTGAATTAAAATCCATACACACAGGATGTTATAATTTACGTCCCTGTTGGCAATGATGTTATGCAAGGCCTTTTGCTGTCGAATATTTAGTTTTTTTTTAGTAAGTACCGTCAAGTGTAGCCTCACAGTACAGGTATCACCATGAACACCTGTGACTCTAGCTGCGTCTGGTGTATGACCTGGCCGATGCCAGGCTTGGAGTCGCGTCTCTCGTCCCCGTTGGCAATGTTGTTACCCAAAGTATTTTGCTGTCGAATATTTAGCAAGTACGAGCAGGTGTAGCCTGAGGTCTAACCACAGTACTGGTCTCACCTTGAACAGCTGAGACTCCTAGCTCCGCCTGGTGTATGACTTGCCCCATGCCAGGTTTAAAGTCGCGTCTCTCGTCGTGTTTGGCGATATTGTTATTTTTTGTCTCTTTCTGACGACTATTTAACAAGTACGGTCAAGTGTCCCACAGTACAACCCCCATATCGCCTAACACGTTTGACAATCGGAATCAGAATCAAGTGTCATGATTTTGTATGGGCTATGATGACAGTTGATTCCGATACCAAGTGTCAAAATTTCGTTAGGCAATAACCCCGCTGGTCTCACCTTGAACAGCTGCGACTCGAGCTACGCCTCATTTATGACTTGCCCGATGCCGAGCTCCGAGGCGCGTGTCTTGTCCCCGTTGGCGATGTTGTTCAAGTATGGTCAGGTGTAGCCTCATAGTACTGGTCTAACCTTGAACAGCTGCGACTCTAGCTCCGCCTGATGAATAACCTTCTGCCCTATACCGGGCTCGGAGTCGCGTCTCTCGTCGCCATTGGCGATATAGCTGTCTGGCGTGTCCGTCTTTTTGCCATCGAACATTTCCGTTATTTGCGTTGACGTGGGAGCTGGAAAGATAATATATGAACCATATTTATCAAGCTTGTGCATCCTGTAGGGTATGTAATCCACCACTAGGTAAACGTTTTTTAACTTGCCATCTTAGTTCGTATATTTGTATAATATGTAGGTCCAATCTTAGACGTTAATTTTGGGAGGCTTATGTAAGTTAGGTGACAATACAATATTAGGACACAATCGAGCTGATTTGATGATGGAGGCGGATGGTTGTCACAGGAATTCTGTATTAAAATAACGCAATCCTACCGACTTTGGGCTCTTTAGAATCGTCTAGGTGAGTACTTAACGGATGTTCAAAGAAAAATACAATCGGCAATAGAAATTTCACAAAATGCATTTTTTTTAAGTATGTACTTTTAAGTATAAACTTACTTCTGGTAGGACTGAGTGCTCCGAAAACTTCAACGCAGATTTTAGCCAATCTCAAGTTCTCAATCAAATACGGAAGGACTGACTCTTTTAGATTGCCTATGATTTGCCTCGTTATAAGCAAAACCGCCAATTGCTGAAAAAAAAGTTATTACGAAATTCGTGAAAGTGCACATACAAGATTTTTTGCTACATTCATCACATTTTTTACTACAATCACAAAATGTATATCTGTTATTTGCTCCTACGGCTCAGAGTAGGTAATTGGTGCATTTTTGAATTTCAAACTTTCGTGAATTTGATGATATTACCATACTCAATTTTAATTAGTACTATTATTAGTACGAGATCTCAAAGAGGTGAATAACTACGTACCTCTTTTAACTTATCCATATCCTGAAGATAAAACGCAATGTAGAACAAACTCATGAATGAATTCATAAATTGAAACTGAAACAGAAAATACAACTTTACAGCACAAGTCACATAATATAATCCACATTTAAAGCATACTTCCACGCGTGTATCAATGTTTTTTTGTGGTATCTAAATGAAAAAAAAAAACATGAAATCTAATAATTGTTTACGCTTTTAATATAATTTAATTTCGAAGCTATATTTTATCGATTATATTTTGCATGCGAAATTTAGTAAGCACTTTTATACGGTATTGTTAAGCCCAGTTTCGATACAGAGATATGAGAGTTTAGTAAATATAGTCGGTTTCTGTTCTATTTATGGAGCACATGTGCATTTAGATCAAAACGAAGAAGACGCCAAACTGATATGGTGATTTTTTGAGCAACATATGATATACTCATTCACAAATTAAATAATGATACAGTAACTCAATTCCATACAAGCGGCCGAAATAACACACTCGCATATACATCGCGTCTACACGGTCAGGAACGTAACGTCACATTGCAAGAAGCTGGGGTGTCGCGCGTTCATCAAAAGCAAATGGAGAATATTCTGAATTTTGATCCATTCGGAATTATAAGAATCGGGATTATAAAATTCGTGATTCTGAATGTCGGAATTAAATGGAGAATTAAACCTTTTTTATATTGTCATGTTATTTTTCTTATTTAGTAAGTGACAGTTATTGTCTCAGTCACTGTTGTTTATAAAACATATATCCTATTGTAATTAATTAACGTCGAGTGGACGCGTTTATTGCAAAGTATACAATTTTCGTTCTTCAGACTTCCGCCTAGTGTTGAAAGGTAAGAACTTTTATCGTGACTTTTATTATACAATTGGTTAATTGCAAACAATTACAATCGGACGAACTGAATCATCACTAAGTATTGCCGCTAAATATTCTTAAACCGACAAATATACCCAGCGTATATATATACAGGACATCTTAAATATTAATAATACTGCATCAATTTAACATGATGAGGTAATGCGATATAAAACTGTTGTATTGTTGAAAACACTGGTAGTTGCCGGACTGCGAATGTGTTAAATGAATCGATTTTGACCTTTACCTGATTGTAATCAATGTGCAATCCATTGTGAAGTTAGGTAAATATTTTGTATTTGTCCCAGCCGTTTATAAAACTTAGTTGTTAATGCCCACATCATGCAATCTACTATTTCATTCAAAAAAAGCGACAACCCTAGCGCTTAAACGAATTTTGGTGAAGAAAAGACGAAAGCGCACGAGTTGAGTTACTGTTAACTTATTTATACTGTGACTTAATATAGAGTCTAGTGCCCTTTAAATATGTAAAGGTGCTTTTAAAAATAAGTAGATAAGAGTACTTCAATTAAATCAAAAGTAAATGCAGTTTTCAGCACTGTTTTTACAAGTATTTATTAGCAGATTATTTATGTTTTTTTAAGTGTTGCCCTTTTTTAATAGTTTTCGTACATAAAATAATAACAGAACGGTAATATTTTATTGCCGGCAAATTAGAAAGCTAACCAACCGAGTAACGGGCTCTCTGTTAATCCAAACTTGGCTAATAGCATGCACAAATAAAAGTCGCGTGCGATGCAAAAACCCTGTGCGTTGAATGATTAAACGTCATCTGTTAATAACCTTTTAGTTTTGTCTATGGCAAGCAAAGCGTGGTGAATTAGCTTGTCTTTAGCATGGCGTTTATTTTACAGCGTTTAAATACAAACCAATGCTATTTTCACAATCAGATGATTCTCATACTTTGTCTCGAGGCGATAGTTTTCTGTTTAAAACAAAAATGTCGGGATGTGTCACATGATTTCAGTGTTACCATTTTATGAATTTGTTTCGATAATATTTTGATGTCCAGTCCCATTTGGTAAGCAATAAAAAGAAAATTATACGCTATAAGTTTTTCCTCTATGTGTCGGTTACTTCCTAACTAATACTAACGCTATTTATATAAAATTGTTAAACTACTTAGAATATAATTTATAATACTGTCTATTGTAAAGTGGTGCTAATTTTAATTATACTGAAATAAAGAGGATTGAAGAGGGAGTACCAGTTAATATCATGCAAAAATATTCAAAATCTACGACATTTTTGAGGTAGAATATCACACGATATTAAAAAGCACAGATAGCTTAAAATCCACGCTCTCAAATCAAATCCAAACAATGATAAAACAATTAAGATATGTATTAATATCCACATAATTATATGAGAAACAAACTGCGTTGATGAAAATTTCTTTAAAAAATCACTTTTTTTATTGTGACAACTTCTGCGACTTTTACGTTATCTCTATGCGGAATCTTGAACTCTTGCTATCTCAATAGGAGGATACAGGTGACCCAAAATTTTCATACATTTTTTTAAATTTCCTTCGTGTTACAATGTATATGGAAAATGATAATACAATACGGAAAAAATATAACATTTTTGAACGTATGTAAACATTTTATTGCACATAAAAACAATGAAACAAAGACTGCAAAGTATTAATTTGTAGTACAAAGGCGAACTTAATATGATCGAAACTTAGTAGGTATGTCTTAATAGGATCGAAAAAATCTGGTTTCGAGACTTCCGAGTAAAAATTAACAAAAAATTCACAGAAAATTTTACTATTGAAATGTTGCATTTTTTTTTAGAAATTCTCTAATGATTTTGCAAGAATTGGGATACTAACCAGTAATAAAACTATATAGTTAAATGCCCCAAATTCACTTTCCTACAATCGGATGTTCCTAGCATCGAATGACAAATTACATGCAAATATGTATTTGTGGTGCATGCATCATCACTTCGTACATCAGAATTGAATTTATACAGTATTTTACATAACTACATAACGTGGGGATCCGTGGATACTAATACATCACCTTTAAAGAAATTGAAACGAAATGTTATATATTAGTATTTCACCACACCTTTGTCGTTTAGCCACCTCGCTATCCGGGCGTAAGCCTCCTCCTCGACAAATATAATAATGGCAAGGAAAGCCCGTGGCATCCAATTAAAATAACCTATTCTGTTTTCCCACCAATCCTGGAAATAAACAAAGAAATTAAAGTTTTCATGCGAAAGTATTGTACTCGTGTACTAGAAGGTTCGTTCGCGGAGGAGAAAAGTCATAACTCTTCTTTTTTTTCTTTAGCGTAGTCGGGTAAAAAGTATCCTATAACCATCTGTGAGTGTCCAGCTACCTGTGTACCAAAAAAGCTGAACTCCGTTTAGCCGATTTGGCGTGATGAAGCCACAACGACCCATACAAACATACAAAAAAAATATGTGATCTCCAAACAGTACGTTACATTTTTTGTGTAAATATCTTCAATGTACAGATATTTCATTTTTACAACTTTACAATATATAGATGTATTACGGCGGATAAGCTCCCATTTTAATTTACGACATCTAAAACTGCGAGGTCGTTGCCCCGTCTTATGTTTGATTAGTGATTTCGTATCACATTTTCGCGAGCATAACTTTTCAGGCCGTCAAACTTATGTGACGCTTCCGCACCGGGTACTCCGGCTATGGTCACATCAGACACGTACCTGCGTGTGCAACAGCGTGAAGGTGACAAGCGTGCCCACGATGAGACACAGCAGAGTGACGGGGAACGACACGCCGTGCCTCCACAGGCGCCGCTTCCACGCCGGGTACTCCGGCTCGGGCCGACCCGTCACTGGGCTTATACTCATCTCGCCCTGGTGACAAACTTTGTTGGTAACGCTTGTCCTTGAAACACTATCTGTAGTTTAAAGACCCAAAGCGTGCAACTTCATACAATAAGAACAGAAATTCAGCTCACTAGACATCGATTAATTTAGTTAGTTGATGTCACAATTACTTTTCCACGGAAAGAACTTTGCAACGGATTTCGTGCACATAATTTGGAGTCGGTTTAACAAAAGACGTTCTTAGAGACTCATAATACATTTTCAATTTCCCTTTAACCCCATCTATCGGAAACAAGACATGATAGATTGGTTGACAACACGCAATAGACCCCAGCTTATCAAAACCACAAATTTACGAAATTATAAGAACCGAATCCAAAGACCACGCGCACACTTTTTACTTGCCCCCGCTGTCTTTCTCCCCGTCGCCCGCAGACCATGGGAGTGTCACGAAATAACTTGTGAAGGTATTGGCCGGGTGCACGACGTCAGCGCCGCCTAGCATTCCCAACTTTGGGGGCTTTGTCAAAAGTGTTAAATAATGGACGCAACAAAATAAAGGTAAATAATTGAAAATATTGATTGTAGAGCACCTAACAAGTGCAAGATCTGTTTGTTTTAATGTGAAACACATTTGATCTTTAGCTTTATTGAAGAAAGTAACTATTATATGTAGAGAGCGGATTTGAAGTAGCTGTCTCAATATTAATATGGATATGACTTGTGCAGTTTGTTAAATACATGCATGTTGTTTATATAAGGTCTTACAGTCTAATTTATTATTACACCGCACACCCCAATGTTAGCTAAATAATTAAAGAACTTTATAAAAATAAACTATTTCAAAAATTTACAAACGATGTTTGTATTTATTATCATCATCATGTTTGTCCAATATTTACAAAAGCTTCCAAAAAGGTTTTTAGTTTTTTGTTTCGATAAGTTACATAATTTTTGTGTGTAGAAAAAATAATACCAGTATTATCCATATTAATATTGAGATCGTTACTTTACATCCGCTCTCTAATTACATGTGTGTTTAGTATTATTATTTATTATGTCAATTTACTTCTTTGTTGTTTCCTTCAAAAAATATTGTTTTATTATGTTTGTTTCCAGATACTTAAAATGACTACTATTATTAAAACTGTTTTCCAAAGCATCGATTACAACATAAGGTTTCAGCCTCAAACCGAGAGTAAAGGGAAGCTGTAACTTTTAACACATCACGTTACAAATGTAGAAGAGTTACGGTGCAACAGCCGTAGTTATTGGATTATAATCATTCTATCATAAGATAACTATTGCACAAAATAGATGAAAATATTTAAACAACGGTTCAGATTAATACACTTAGTTTATTTTTCTAACAGTAATTATCCATAATATTTTCTTCTGTGTCCGCGATTATTACTCATTGAAATAAAACAACTTAACGGATTATATCGCGTATATAATCTGTCCACCCGTGACCATGGAAAGCTGGAAAGCTTCCGAAACGTCGGGAACTAAAATTAGATAATATACGCGATATAATCCGTTAAATTGTTTTATTTCAATGAGTAATAATCCATTTTATTCTCTGATTTTGTTTCCAACTCGGTGTAGGAAAGCAATAAAATTTGCAATGGCTGTTTCGTCATGTATTATTGCAGTTTACAACACAACAGCCATCGTGACCCATTTTATTGTAGTTTATTATTTTATAGCATAAAACGGAAGCATAATAACTGAAAAGTATGACGTTTGACAGAAACAGAGCGACCAAAGTTATCACTTTTGGCCACATCAAGCGCTACGTTGTCGCTTTCCCTACACGACCTCTGCACCCGGCCAATAGTATTAATGATAGAAATAGTAAGTGACAGTGTGACTGTTTTCAAATTACCTCGAAGACAATAGGTCTCCTTAAATTGTTGGCGTAAGTTTAAAAAGTTTTGTGCGTTAATAGAAAGCAGAACAGCAGTATCACCTTCGTGTGTTACCGCCAATATCCGAAATATCTTTCTAAAATCCGAACGTTATTTAGAGAGTTAACGGACCGTTCAGATGTTATTGATGCATAAAATGCATTTGTGAAATTGTAGGCGGATTGGTTTATCGTTTAGCCCGGATTAGCGTTTTGTAAAGCAAAATTGACAACAAAGGCATAGATTTTTTTTATAGACAAGAGACAGACGCAGCTTATTTCTCATAAGATAAGTGATTTCATATCTACCTGAAATAAAGGTCTTGGTTCTATTAAAAGTTCATCTCTCTGATCCAATGTTCCCCATTTATATGCCAGCGCATTGGAATACCTGAAAACAGCGATATATGTAGAACAATAACATTTACCTTTAGAACCATAAGACAGTAATAAATAAATAAAAAATATTTATTTACTTATTTGCGAACTACAAATACATACAACATTACCTCTTCCAAGTCTCCAAATAAACACAAGCCCACAGTACGTTAAACAAAGAGAACAACACGTGAGCGATATCTTTCCAATTCTCATTGGCAGTGCCCAACCAAATCTGAAAAAGATAGTCACATTATAATAGGTAGAACTTTCAGCCGAGGACAGACATTAGTTGTAAATATACTTTTTCTACTCGTCGACTTTAATCCCTCAATAAGAACTTCATAGAGTAAACTTTAATAGCATACTTTTCAATGTCGGATACTCTATGGCACTTCCAACTGAACTGAAATATTCATAAGCCAACACTTTATTTCATAAGCCAACACTTTGAATTGAAGTGTTGGCTTATGAATATGTCGAATGAATGAGTTGCAGATAATTGAGGTACGATGATGGTGATGATGATGGTGATGATGGTGATGTGATGGTGATGATGATGGTGATGGTGATGG